>WNYF01000144.1:0-72510 GCA_021396225.1 Sporothrix inflata | reverse complement strand
CCCGCGCCCAGTCCTCGCTGCCCGGCCGCCGGTCTTCTTTGACGCCCTGCCGGTACGCCGCCGACCCAGCCAGCCCGGCGCGGTGCGCCGCCGTTTCCTCGAGCTCGTGGCGCCGCACGTGCAGCGCGGCCGTGTTGAAGACGCTGATGACGCGGAAGCAGGTTTGCGCGGCGGCCTCCGGGGAGGCGACACCGGGCAACGACAGCGGGCCCCAGATGGCCGGGGCCGTCAAAAAGTGCGAGGTTAGGAGCGTGACATTGAGCGGGTTTGTGAGCGTCGTGAGGAGGGAGGTGGTGCTGGCAAAGATGCGGTCGGCTTGTTGTGGTGGTTGTTGTGGGAGGCCATCGTGGTACAATGTGAGCGTCGTCTTCAGCAGCCGCTCGGTCGCCATGGTCGGCTATAAGGGAGGCGCACGCAATTGAAAATCGACTGGAAGGAGAGACTTGCGGGTGCGTTGTCGAATTGTGCTGTGCGGTCGTCTCGTCGCTGTCTCGGTGTTTGGATTGTCAGCTTGTATTCGGAAGCCATGTGCGAACGGGAGATGCGCGTGCGTGCTTATCGCTAATCGCACTGCCGAGGTACTGTATGGTATGGGTGCTGGGGAAAGAAGCTGGGGTGAGCTTTACAGGGGGTGGAGTTGATGCCTTACATATCAGGCTTGAACGCCTGACGCGAATGGAGCTAAACCGTTTACGGTAACTTGTCAATAAGACGCCTGTCCCACGACATTGCAGGCGAAGACAAGAATTGCTCGTCGAGTGTGTTTACACGGTCCTGTGTCAATTTCCTTTTTATCTGACATATTTGCCCTTCGAATCCATTCTACCCACCCCCGAAATGACTTTGCGAACGTGCACCGAGGATGGCTGCGCTCGTCCGGCAGAACGGTATGCCGGCAGCTGTATGCTGTATGCACAGCATCTGTGCACAGTTCATCTTCGCCCCGAGAACCACACTTGTCCGACACGCGAGACCAGTCCGGACGCCTACTTTTCGGCCTACAAAGCGGCCAAGAAGAACTACTTGCGCGTGTTGTTGTCCAAGGTGGATGTCGTCGCGCTGCAGACCGTCGCCAGCGAGGCCCGTGGCGGCATGGCCTGCACCATTCCTGCACTCGCGCCGGACCTTGACGACGAGATGCGTCTTGCGCGTGTCGCAGCGCAATGCGGCGGCCAAAATGCCCACGTCGACATTTGCTTCGAGGACGGCATGACCTGGCTTGCCCGGTTGCGGCTGGACGACCCGTTGCTACCGGCGGCCGCTGTACAAAAGCGTGTCCTGGAGAGCGAAGTAGCGACGCTCCAGTTCTTGGAGACGACGAAGGTGCCGGCGCCGCGGGTGTATGGGTTCTCGTCCTCCTACCACGAGATTGGAACCTCCTATGTCCTCATGGAGAAGCTGCCCGGTCGGCCGCTGGACTGGTACGGGGCCAGCCCAGAGCAGAAAGAACGGGTTCTGTCCCAGCTCGTAGCCATTTATATGGAGTTGGAGAAGCATCCTCTGTCTAAGACGGGGTGTCTCTCCTTGCCCGCGTCGGGCGAGACCGGGATAGAGATTGGGCCTTTTGCGCACTTTCCGTGTTTCGAGACGCCCGAGGTGGCCCTGGGACCGTTCACCTTGTTGAAGGAGTCCTACACGGCCGCCATTCAACAGCAGCTGACGATGCTCGCCAGCGGGGAAGTCGATGCCCTGCGCGCCGACAATTGTCTCTCGTTGCTGTGGCGTCTCGAGCTGCTCGAGACGCTTGTCGCGTCCACCAAAACTAAAGATGACGGTCCGTTTTACCGACAAGGGTGACCACATTTTGGTCGACGACGACTACTACGTCACGGGGATCATCGACTGGGAATGGGCATCCGCCGAGGCCAAGCCGTATGCGTTCAGCTCGCCGTGCATGTTGTGGCCCGTCGGGGACTTTTATGACGGCAAAAATGGTCTCGCCGCGGAGGAGATTCGGTTTGCTGAGCTGTTTGCGGAACGTGGACGTGGTGATCTGGCCGAGCTGAGCTGGTGCGTCGTGGACGGCCGTGGCAGCGGTACCTCTTCTTTCTCGGTGGCGGCATTCCACGGAGCATGGATCAGTTTGAGCCTCTATTCCAGGAATTGCTTCAGGCGTTTGCAGGCAAAAACGAAAACGAAAAAGAGGCAGTGCCCCCGTATCCGGAATGGAAGACGGAGGTGCTGGCTCGTTTTGCAAGGGACAATTCGCAATTTGAGGCTTTGGTTCGGGAGGAGGGCGGGATAGGACTTGTAGGGTGAAGCGAAATGAGAGAAGTATTTTGCATTCCTTTTTCTTTCTTTGTCACGCTTCAGGGGCATGTAAGGAAGATTTGTGTAGAGGTGGCTGGCGGGGAGCAGGATAGACAGATTATGAAGATTCAACACGATATGATTGCAACAACCGCGCGACTGCCTCGTGCCCCTCCCTGGTGGCTCACCACAGAGGTGTCTGGCTAGGGCTCTCCTTGGCCATATGTCGGCACCCTTGTCGAGCAGTAGCCGCGCAACGGCCTTGTGCCCGTCCGTGGCGGCCCTGCGACACCGGTGTCCGGCTACAACTATCCTTCGTCTCGATCTTGGCGTCCCTTTTCTACTCAATATGCTTTGTGATTGCGGCATCCTTCGCCTGCAAAGCCACTTCTATATGGTCTTCGATCCGCACTTTCCTGCCCCATTTCCGCGGTGATACCCCCCGACGATACAGGTCGTCAATTTCCTCCAGAGTACGGCGTGCTGTCTCCGGTCTGCAGGGCATTTTGGTGTTAGCATTACTTGTAGAACTTGGGTTGGAGGAGAGGGGACTCAGTACTGACAGAAGAAAGTATGTGTAGACCAGAACAATCAACGCACAGCCACCAAAAATCAGATATGCTTTGGCACCCAGATTGCCACTATTTCTCGGTGGTTAGAAAAGAGTCAAGGCACCAAAAATCATGGAATCATGGCTTCACTAGACTTACGCATCGGCGCTGATAATTTGTGGCGTCGCAAACGAGGTGATAATAGCCGTTACGTAGGACCAGAATAAGGTCCAGGTCATGGTCGGTTCACGCAACTTTGCGTCGGGAATCTCGGTGGGAAGAATGTAGGCCCTTGAAACGGCAGTCAGTAATGGTTCCCCCTGCCCACGGAGTATAGAACACAGATGATCACTCACAAACTCTGGAAGCTGGCTGCATTCACAAAGGCGAAAATGCAGCTCAACGCCGCCAGGCCCAGGATCTCCGGTTTCGTAGTCAAGCCACCACATGCTAGCCCGCCAGCCGAGGCATCCAGTAGAACCAGCATCGTCAGGCCACTCAAAGCCACGCGACGTCTTCCCAGATGATCGGCTAGGAAGGGGCCGATCATGTTTCCCAGGAACTGTAGAAGAAAGACCAGGATGGTCATTTGAAGGGGATTGCTCACCCCCGCCTGTACGAGGAGCACAGTCGAGTAGGAGATGGCCAAACTCTGGCCACCGACCTGGCTCGCGGGCAGATAGGACGATGCCATGAACGTGCGAACCCAATTCTTCCTCTCCAAGATCTCCTTGAAACGCACTGCACTCTTTGCCTCGTTGGCCTCCGACAGCACCGCGACTATGCTGTGCATCTCTTGCTCAACGATCGCTTCGTTCTGTCCGCGGAGGCGTAGAAGCTGAGCCCGTGCGTCCTTATCACGTCCTTTCGATACGAGCCAGGTGGGCGACTCGGTGAGGAAGCAAGAGAGAAACAACAGAAGCCCTGCCAGTGCCGCCTGTACGGCCAGGGGAATGCGGTATTGGCGCGCATCCGGCAGCTTGGCCGAGCCCCAGACAACGACGGTGGCGATCACAGAGCTGGCGCCAGAACCAGCGTAAGCCAGTCCCGCCGCACGCCCTCGTGCGTAAGCAGGGACCAGTTCGGCCATGAACAAGGGGATGACGCTTGCGAGGATGCTAATACCGACATCTGTTGATTTTGATTGCATTAGCCGGGTGATTCTTTGGCACTCGAAGCAGTAGTTATGCTGACCACTCACTGTTCCACAAACGACCAACGATCATCGCAGCCATATTGGGTGCAAAAAGCTGCAAAAAGGACCCGGGAACCGAGAAAAACACATAGCCAACCAGCATGGTCTTCCGGCGGCCCAGCCATCTTTGCAGAGGAACACCAACAAACGCGCCCATGACCGCTCCGATGAGAGGCACGCAGATCAGGAGATCTAACTCGTCCGCCTGCGTCTGTCAGTTGCCGCCTGTGTCTGAAATGGTCAAGAAGGATGTCTCACCGTGAATACAAGGTTGCCTTTGTTTCCGGGACCATGGTATTTGGCCACAAACAGAGGGAGTGAGACGAGAGGAGACGTCATGGCATTGTCGTAGCCGAACAACACCATGGCTAGACCAATCACCGTCACTGTTGTCCAAGTTAGCCTCAGCCAAAGAACCCGGAGCTGCTATGTGACTCACGGTTGTAGGCCAGACGCCAGTTCCACCAGTCTTTGAAGTCCGGTTGTGTGGGAACATGATCAGTCCGTTCTTCTTCCATATCGCTGTGTCTGTGGTCTGTGAAGGGATGGTGGTGAGCTTTTGTTGCGATCTGAGAATAGTCGTGCCCGAACTGAAAACCACGAGGTAGTCGGCGGCCGAGCACTTTTTATCTTACAGTCTGGGGTAATGTAGTGGACAGTCTGGGGAAAAGAGAAGTTCCACATGGCGATCCGAACGCAGTGTGGAGTGCATGTACTAAACCCAATTGGTTCCCCACACAATATACACGAGTGGCGGAAATCGGCTAGTCCAAGGAAACCTCCGTGCTACCTGCCGGGGCAGAGTCCGAGCTAGATTCCGAGATAATCGCCGCGATAACTACCGAGATTAACGAAATCGATAATCGTGCGAGTGAACTCCGCTAGGCCGAGACGGACTATTATCCAATTCCGACTTGGTATTTTGTCCAAATCCGACTTGGTACTTAAACTGTCAAACCCAAGAGCCATTGAAAGGTTACGAATTTGTTTTTGCGAGAATTCCACCAGGTCACCACACAAAATCTCCTTTCACTACAAGCATCTTTACAATGTCGACCGCAATCACGGACAGCGCCCCTGTGGTTCCGGCCGCAGCGGACAATGTCATCAATGCCATGGACAAAAATTTCATGGAGGTGCGGATTCACCTCATCTCCCAGCAGACCTCGCAGTATCTTTGCTAAATAGAACAGGAAGTTGGAAAGTTGCACCTGGCACCAGGGCCCACAGATCCCCTGGACCATATCGGGGCTCGAGAATGGCTTGAGAAGGTTTATCGTCCATTGCCGAAAACACCCAAACCGACTCGCTGCGTTCGACAACCTTCGGTCGTTACGATCCAAAATGTGACGGTCACATACGGACACGGGGAAAGCTTCAACATTCGGGTCTACCAGCCGCAGATCACAGGCCGTGAAGATGAAGACCCAACAAGACCATTGCCTGCCGTGCTCGCATATCATGGCGGAGGATGGATCCATGGTCGTTCGGAGTTGGAAGATGGTGAAGCCGCTCCCTTCCTGATGCATCCAGCAAGCATGGACTTCTAACACGCAAAACCAAAAACAGATGTCTACCGATTCATGGCCAGTGAGACACAGTCGGTGATCGTTGGCGTTGACTACAGGCTGGCGCCTGAACATCCGTTCCCTGTGCCTCACGACGATTCGTACGAAGCATTGAACCATGTTGTTGTCAACGCGAGCAGGTATAGCATCGATATCACGCGTATCGCGCTCTGGGGGGCCTCGGCCGGAGGCAACCTCGCCGCGGGTGTAGCACTTCGTGACGCACACGAGCACAACCCAACGCGCATATGCCACGTCACCCTCATCGCCCCTGCCCTCTGCCCGCCGTCTCTTGCACCCGCTGGGCTATCCGTGCCGTCGGCTTCCTATCCACACTTCACGCCTCAGAGCAAGAGCAACCCGTTCATATTGACTGGAGCTGAAGAGCTGTGGGGTATGTTGGCTGTTGTTCCTTGTTCCTTTGAAGCTCGGGGGCCTTACCTTCTTCCTGTGCCTATCATGTAGCCTGGCTGACTTCTGACTTAGAAATTTATGCCAACGGACGCGAAAACTTCAACAACCCGTACGTCACGCCCTTGCTGAGTGCGCCTGCACCCAACCACTGCCCAATGTACGTGGTCGTTGGTGGTGTTGACGTGCTGAGGGACGAGGGTATCGCGTATGCAGTAGTCTACCGCGATGCGGGCATCGATGTGCAGCTTGAGATTATTCCGGGCGCCCCGCATGGTATGCTGGCGGCCATTGATGCTTGGGTGAGCAAACAGTTCTGGAGGAACCAGCTTCGAGTTTTAAATGTGGCGTTGCATACGGCGTTCTAGATGCAATCGGTACTTGGGTCCCCAATGCCGCATCGCGTCCGGATTAGATATTTCTGAAGTGGTTTGCAATCATGTCATTGTTACATACTAGAATTCGCTAGAGATAATCCTCTTCGAGATTAGAGATTGGAATCAATCAACACAAGTCTTCGTGCTGAGTGCTTAATTTCTTCGATGATCCCTGATATGAAAGAGTCTGTTCTACATACAAGCACATACTTGCAGTATGCCTGAGTATTGCAGCACATCGCGCCATCGTCGTAGCGTATTTGAGTTCGTAGTCGGCCGTGCCAATTGCGGCCATCAGATCGCCAGCGAGGATCTCAACCTCAGCAGTGCTGTTCGGGCAAAGGCGGCACAGATACACCATATTTTCGACGATATCAACCATCTTGCCCAATCCGACGATCCTGAGTTCGCTCTGGGAGAGGCTTCTGGCCCAAGCAAGCGCTTTTCGACCTATGCTTTCAGGCAAATCGACAGCGTCAATGCGTTTTGTGATGTTGTCATCGTTGTTGTTGTTTTTGCGTCGCTGCCGATCGCACGAAAACCAAAGTTGGGTTATGCTCAAGTCGGCTGTCACGATTCGGACCGTGGGTGTACCGGGTAGTGTAACACTCGAGATGGTGTTTGCGACATCATCCTCGGTCAGGAGCTCTCTCGAGGATCCCCCCCCAGCCATTATGTACATGCGCGTCATCAGCTGAAGTTGACGGATGGCGAAACGGTCAAGGTCTTGGATGTCATCGCTGGCCACAGGATGGTCCGACGCGTCAGCTGCGCCATACCATGATGTCAGGTCCTCAACGTGGAGAGATGAGGGCATGTCCGCTCGCCATGCCGCGTCCCCGGAGAGCAAGGCGGATGCCGATGCGGTGATGAACAGCAAGGCTTTCAGCCGTTGGATTCGCATCGCCTCGATACGGCTACTCACCCGCGCAAAGTCGGCCAACTTGGATGCTTCCGACAGATACAGCGAGGCGCGTTGATCTTTTCCAACCACGCTGCAGGCAACGAAGAGGGCAAAGGAAACGATGACTGTGTTCGCCGTCGCCTCTTCTGCATAGTCGTATGTGCATCGTAGCTGGTCCATCACAGACATGCGTAAGATGATGTTGCTTGTGCCATCCGTGGGAGTCAATGTGTAGATGAATGCCTCATGCAGCAAGTCGAGTGCATGGCCCAATATGCTGAAGTCGATGTCCCAACTGTCGTGGCTTTGTTCCAAGCGGTTCGTGAAGTCGTCGAAGTTGATGATGGGCAATGTAGCATAGACATTGTGCATAAAGAACGTGAAAACTTCCGTCGTGTGTTCAAGAGTTAGCTGTTGTAGCAGATGGCTCGACACACGATTTGAGAAAGTAGTTGAGAAAGTATCGGAAGGCGAGGCGGATGCTGGTACTTCGATGCCCGTCCAGGCGCTGCTGTTATTGTCATCATTGTCACGTTGGTGGTCCCGATGGGTATGCTCAGACACACTGTCTGAGCGGAGAGCATCGATTATCCTGATGTGCAACTTCATTAGCCTTCTGGTCATCACTGGGTTTGGTAGACGGTCAACTGCATACTTTCCTGGTCGGGGACGACGTCGTCTAACCTGCTCTGTAGAAACACAGGCTATCCCCGACCGAACACAATGATCGCAAATCGGCAGAAGAAGTGGTCTCGTCAAACCACGATTTGAGCACTACGTCGTAGATGTCATGAAGTTAGCAGAGAGTTAGAGGCGCAGGCTAGAACGAGATCGCGGAGACTGACTTTTAGTTTGCGAGTACGGCAAGCATCGCAGGCTTTGGGCATCTTGCTCAGAGCTCGATCAGGCATGTTGAGAAAAACACGAGTAGTGAGAGAAAGGATTGGATCTCTCTTACGGGCTGAAAGTGCATCGAGTCCACCCGTTTTATGGTTTGCATCAGGGGGCGTCTTTCAAGGCGAAGCAAACTGGACTGGGGGAACGAGGGGAAGTGACCCACTTAGTTAGGTCGTATGAACATGGGGTGCCTCATTTACCGCGGTAATAAGAGCCAATCAGCGGGCGTTGTTCTTCTACTTGTACCTGTACTTTAGCTATGGTCACGCCTTCCTGTCTTTCCTCTTTTCTGTCCCCAGAAATGTCCACCTCAGATCATTGACATCACCTATCGCTCTCTCAAATCTCACAACTTGTGCCTCTCCTGGCACGACATCGAACCCGTTGTCGCTCAAGGCCGCCCCGCCCCTGACCTCCTGCAATGCGAACCCTTTGACTGGCTTCTGAGCGGTGACCTTCACTTCCTGCTCTCCCACCACCTCCACCTGGACACCGCGACCTTCCCAGCTCAGGTATTTGAGCGGATCTGGCCATGCAGTGTCGGTACTGAGCAATTCTCCGGCCTCGTCCGTCACCTTGGCAAAGATGACATACGGATCGTGGGCTTCCAGCGAAAAAAGCGGCACGCCCTTCTTATGCCGTGTAGGGAACTTGAAATCGCTGGCTTGGTTCAAGACCCATGTGTCGTCGCTTTCCGGCACGATCTTCTCGTGTGCCAGCTCCTGCATGGCAACGTCGACATTGTCCGCAATGGCCTCTGTTGTGCCGTTTGCAAGCACGGTGACTCTCCTCACAATCGTCTCTGCCACATCCCTGCCCGTCCGGATGGAAATGAAGCGTACTTGCAGCTCGACCTCACGGTCTCTTGCTTCCGTACTGGCTATCCACACCTCATATTTTCGGTCGGCCAATGCAATAGTGGGGTCAACATGGCCATGCGTCCACGGATGGAACGGCCGGGCCACACCGACAGCAACCGGCGTCAATGCCCGTCGGATGGCGTAGTACCCTGGCTTCGGCACCATGTAGTAGTCGACCACAGCCCAGCTTATCGTCGGCCAGCAGTCGTTCAGCTGCCAGACGAGCACACCGCCGCACTCTCTCCTTCCGGCACGTCCCCATTGCCGCCGCCACGATCGGTATGTATGTGCCAAGGCGTCTGCTTGTACAAGCTGTGTAAGATGCGTAAAGCTCTCCAAGTTGTCGTCCACACGAAAGTTTTCGGACATGTACGTGAGAAGTTTGCGCTCGTGATCGATTGCACGGTTGTGAAAGTCCATGAGGATGCTCCCAGGATACTGCTGGCCTGGGTCTGTCACCATGCTTTTGATGGTCTCCACGTGCGGGTAGGCCACCATGCCAAATTCACTGACAAATCGGCCTGACAGGGTAGGTGCTTCCTGATATGGCTTGAGCTCACGATGCCATATGCCCCACTGGTGGATATCACCAATGGTCGGGTCTGTCGTCTTCTTACCATGACTCCAGGGCGAGGATGGGTGGTAGAGGACTCCTGGATCCTCTTGTTCAAGGATCTTGGGAAGCAAGTGCTCATAAACGTAACGTGCTGGGTACGAAGATTTGAGCCACGACTGGGGGTCTTTGTCTGCGTAGTCGTAGTCGAGGCCGTATGCTTCTTGAATTTCGTAATCCTCATTGTTGCCAGCCCAGATGATCAGGGACGGGTGTGTGCGAAGGCGGCGAATGTTGCAGCGCGCTTCTTTTTCCAACGAAGCAAGAAAAGCGTCGTAGGTGGGCGTGGACTGGCAAGCCATGCAGAAGTCTTGCCAAACAAGGATTCCGAGCTCGTCGCAGGCCTCATAGAAGGAATCATCCTCGTAGATGCCGCCCCCCCAGACACGGATCATATTCTGATTCCCTTTCTTCAGAACCTGCATCCATTCACGATACCGCTCGGATGTGACGGCGAGGAAGCTGTCCGCTGGGATCCAACACGCCCCACCGCAGAATATATCGATGTTATTCATGCGGAAATAGAAGGACGTGCCAAACCTGTCAGACTCTTGGATGAGTTCAGCGCGGCGAAAACCAATCAGTCTCGTCTTGGAGATGCGATGGTCTGAAACAAGAGTCGCCCCGAGGTCGTACCGCTCTGGTTTCCCAAAGCCCGCAGGATACCATAAAGCTGGGTCCTGAAGGCGAAAAGCGCATGAAGCCTGGCCGCTCTCGTCTGAAAGGCTCTCGCAGTCGAAAACCAGCTGGCCATCCTTAGCCAGTGTAAATCGCACTTTGCATGCTCGACCTGGGCTGACTTGGGCGAGCAGCTTCCCACAGACACGCCCCAGGTCTTCACTGACTTGGCCCTGAAACCAGACATCATCGACTCGTGACGCATATGTGTGTATGTATATGGGTCTCCATATACCGGCAGTCACCAAGATCGGACCCCAGTCCCAGCCCCATTGGTATTGTGCTTTTCGGATGGGAAGCCGGCTTTGCTCTGTCTGGTGGGCAATAAAACGATGATCATGTTCACGCTCCTTCACTACCTCACGACCCCGTAGCATTGCTGAGGCGAAAGTGATCTCGAGTACATTGGCTCCGGAATGTTTTGGCCTCAGCTTCTCTGTGATATTGACGCGGTATTCAACAAACATGTTGTCCGCCTCAAGTATTTTGGCCCCATTGAGCGAGACTGTGGCCAGAGTGTCAAGCCCCTTGAATACCAGGTCCGTGACTGACCCGACTTCAGTGGGTGGTGAAGCAAAGCATGTCCTGTATGTCCACGATCTCTCTGCCACCCACCGTGCGTTGAGCTCGTTCATATCAATGAATGGATCGGGGATTTGTCCATTGTGTTCCAAGTCTTTGTGAATAGACCCGGGGACGTTCGCAGCTGGCAGCCAATCTCCTGAGGTATCAGCAGTGTCTTTGAACCTCCATCCAGTGTCGAGTTGTTGGATTTCCTCCATCATGGGTATGTGAGTTGTTGAAAGTCTGCAACGATCTGTAAAAGCGATTTCGGTATAGAAAGGAATGAATGCACATGCAATCAAACGGATGGATGTGAGCCGGCGACGCCCTGACTAAAATACCTTTTAACGGTAATTGTCAGACTGCCATATACAAGAGTTCAAGGCTTCAGTTACTCCGTATACTGGGTCCTCTTTAGGCTTTACCAGCTATCGTCTATGTTTTTTTTTGTTTCGGACTTTTGCGCGGCTCTTGTCTCGGAGATTATCGCGGGCAAAGTCGCGGACCCGGTGCCAGGCGAAGCTAGAGGTGGCCAGTGCCCCGACTTATGGGGCCTCCTGGGGCACGAGTACAGACTAGCTTAGGTGCCGACGGGGAAGGTACATAGTAACAAAGAGTAATTGCTTTGTAGTCAATGAGGGACGCAGGAATACAGGTTTATGTATGTCGTATCTTAGGTTTTTATTTCAGACACGCGGTAACAATTGAGTCTGTTTTTGTTAATCCTACGGCTAGGTCCCCAGTTCTGCATAGTCTTCGTATTATGCTACAAAAGGGGTATTATAGGTAGGCTCGTACGGTATTATCGGAAAATATGTCGCATTTTATTAGCACCGCCTTTGAAGAACGGCAATATCAACCGCCGAGATAACTTCCGAGTCATAGTTGCCCGGCTACCTTCACGGGCTACAAATGTATAAAATGAAAGGTCCAGACAGCTGTTTGTATCATATCTCCATAGTTCACATAAGATCACATAGGATACAGTTGTTTTCCTCCTTCTATCGTCACTATGTTTTATCTCGCTACACAGCTGCTCCTTGGGTCCATCATCTTCGGCCATGTGGCCTTGATTGGAGCCAGCTCCGTACCATTGCCCCCGTCCGTGGATTCTTTTTACCAACCGCCGGCCGACTACGTCAACCTTTCTCCTGGAACACTACTTCGATCACGCGAAATCTCCTCCGTGCAGAACGTCAGCGCATCCACTCGCGTCTTTCAGCTTCTGTACCGGTCACAAGACGCGACAGGAGCACCGACAGCGGGAGTCTCGACTGTTTTCGTGGCAGGCAATACCAGCAGACTCGACAAGATCATCTCTTTACAATCTGCGTACGATTCTACCGACATTGACTGTTCTCCATCCTACACCCTCACCACAAATCCAGACAGCCTGGGCGAGTTCTCCGAGATATTGAACTTCCTTAGCGAAGGATGGTCAGTCAGCGTACCTGACTTTGAAGGCTTCTTCGCAGCGTTTGGGAATGGTTTGCAGGCGGGTTACTCAACTCTAGATTCGATTCGGGCGGTCTTGCAGTCCGGGAACGTCACCAATCTCGATCCCACAGCAAATGTTGCGCTTGTCGGAGGCTCTGGTGGTGCGATTGGGTGCGAGTTCGCTCTGGAACTGGTGGAGACGTATGCTGCTGAGCTTCAGTCCCAGATTGTAGGGGGTCTGTTGATGGCTCTCGTTCCCAGTATCAACGCCACCATCTACGCCAATGACGGCATGGAGACTGCAGGTCTTATTCCGTTGGTCTTGCAAGGACTGGCAAAGCAGTACTTGAGTTTCGCAAATTGGCTCTCTGAAGTGCTTCTTTCGGATCAGGCAGCCGGGTTCTTTGAGGCTACGACGGAATGCGGAGAGCAGTTTGCGATCTCGTATGTCTTCCGCCAGTCGAGCTCCTACTTGACTTCGACCAGTGTTCTCCAGGATGCAATCCCGCAAAGAATTTTTCAAGAGACAGGTACAATGGGATTACGTGGCACCCCGTCTCAGCCCATGTTCTACTATAAAGGCACGTTGGACACGCTCTCGCCGATTGCACCCACAGATGCCTTGATTCAGAAATACTGTGAAGGCGGTGCCAATATCATCTACCAACGTTGCACCAATTGTGACCATGGTTTGGCCAGCTACGGAGTCATCGCTGGCTTTTCGTGGTTGGAAGATCGTTTGAATGGAATACCGGCTGCCACGGGTTGTACAATTAGCAACGTAACGGTACCGGCCTGTTACCTCTTAGCAAACCCTGGACTCTAGCTACCAAGATAGTATTCTATAACAGTCCAATATACAATCCGAAAAACGTCATTGACAATTTCCTTCTTTGGAGGTGCACCTGTGCCGTCCCTGCTCCAACCTGTTTAGTGGATGTGCTCTCATGTGCTTCCTGTGCGCGCTGTGCCCGCTGTGCCTCTATGGCTGTTCCACTGTTCCATTGTGGGCCGGCACAGCCACAGAGCCTTGTTCTGGGCCACCAACGACGCATGCCTTTGATCCCCGCCTTCTTTGCCTTTTCTGCTGCACATTTTGCCTTGTGTTTGACCACATAAACGTGCGTCATCCGCAACAAGCCAGCCGCCAGACTGAAATTCATTTGTCACGAAGATTTCGTTTTGCCGTCGCGTTGAAGCGGGTTGCGTGGGTTAAAAATAGAATGGGATTTTATTTCTTTTTCTGAATAAAAAATCGAAAATAAGGCAGAAAGGGAGAGAGAGTGTGTTACGAGAAATGGCCCCCACGAGACCGCAACGGGCCGCGACAATGGGCCTAGGACAACACCACTAACCCCGCCACGGAAGGAAGAACTATTCAACGAAGCAAGCCACTAGACCAGGGGTCAAACGTGGCTGGAAGACGGCATGGATACCAACGAATCGTAATGAGTTATGTAAGAGCCAATCAGCGGGCGTTATTCTTCTACTTGCAAGATACGTCTTCCTTTTCTGTCCCCAAAAATGTCCACCTCTGATCATTAACATCACCTATGGCTTTCTCTCACAACTTGTGCATCTCCTGGCACGACATGGAACCCATTGTGGCTCAATGCCGCCCATGGCCTCCTGCAATGCGAATTCTTTGACTAGCTTCTGAGCGGTGACCTTCACTTCCAGCTCACACACCACCTCCAACCTGGACACCGCGACCTTCCCGGACCGGGGTTTTTAGCGGATCCGGCCATGTAGTGTCGGTACTGAACAGTTCTCCGGCCCCGTCCGTCAATTTGGCAAAGATGACATAAGCATCGTGGGTTTCCAGCGAAAAGGGCTGCACGCCCTTCTTATGCCGTGAAGAGAACCTGAAATCGCTGGCTTAGATCAGGACCCATGTGTCGTCGCTTTCCGGCACAATCTTCTCGTGTGCCAGCCCCGGCATTGCGACTTCGACATTGTCCACATTGTCCGCAATGCCCTCTGTTGTGCCGTTTGCCAGCACAGTGAAGTCCAGACAGCTGTTTGTATCATATCTCCATAGTTCACATAATATACAGTAGCTTTCCTCCTTCTATTGTCGCTATGTTTTATCTCGCTACACAGCCGCTCGAGTTATTTTGTTAAAGAAGAATTACATCAATCAATGGACAACTATTCGAGAAGAGCTTATGCAGATCAAAGGAGACGGAGCGTCGAGAAGAAAACGTCCCTACGGTCGGTATGTATAAGGCGCCATTTGGCGCCAACGAAGAACAGCAGGATTGTCGAAGTCGTCAAAATTGTGACTAACTGCAAACAATGACTGCCCGTATAAGTACGTATGTCGATGAACATACGAGGGCCTATCGTCTTTGTGTGACATATACGTTCACGGACCTGCTTGTTGGGACTGAAATCATTTGATGTTATTTCCACTTTTGGCATAATAGTTACCTTTACGGATTATTAAAACACAAATCAAAAAAACCACCACTAAGACAATTTTAATTTTAAGATTATATCCATTGAAAAGCTACTTTATACATGCTGTCCGGACGAGAAAAAGAAAATTACTCTTGAAAAAAGGAAAAGTGTTGTAAAAGCCGAAAAAGCCTCATTTCCCCCCATGCCAATCCCAGGCTGTCCCTGGATGCCAGGCACTGACGCGACACACTTTCCTAGCCTGGTCGCCTAGCAGAGCACGCACCTATCGATCCATAGAAGACGTCTTGTAATACTAAGGCACCGTCGGGACATATCGCAATGTTAACGACAAATAGGTTCCACGATTCTATGGAGAAGATTATGTTGACATGGATGTCTCAGACATTTCCAAGGTGTAGGCTTTGATTTTCGCGACAACACTGTAGAACACAACCGACTCGGGGTCTTTTGCATCAAAGTTCTCTCATTCTACTCTGCCCCCGTACCCGTTCGAATATCGACCCCGTCATGGTACAGGTAGCTTATACGCGACGTAAACCACCACTCAAGGATTCCACTCCATGGCACCGTTGTCCATTTGTCTTTATACCAATCATCGTCGCCGTCGCTGTCATCGTCTATGTTCTTGTGTTGTGCTGGCGCGTGTGCCGCGACAGCGGCAACATAGTATCCACTGTAGCGGTTGCGTGGCCTTGGCCAATTCAAGAAGTGATTGTGATGAAATCGTCGGTGGCAGATATGCAGGCCATCAGACTGGGCGGGAAACTGAGGGGTAAACCGCCGCACACCGTTTTTCCCTCATTAAAAATAATTAAAATTGTTTGGTAATGGGCTAATCAGAGCAAAAAGATGCACGAAAACGGGCGCGTTCCTTCCCTGCTCCCAAACCTCTCACCAATATTTTCTAAACCCAAAAAGCATTGCATCTCCAAATTCGTTAAACCTGCTAGCTTTAACCTCCCTCTTTGCACGTTAACTTCGGCCACTATGGCCACCGACGCTACAGAACTGGCGACTTCGGCGTCACCAATCAGACTTACGGGTGACTTCTGCAACTCATGTCTTGGGAACTATTGGCAGTCGTATCTGGATCTTATTCAGGATGCCAAGTCTTGCTCTTGGTGTAATCTCAAACGAGAAGCCGTGACGATCTGCATGGGCGGAGAACCAGAGCCCGAGCAAAGATTTAGCCATAGCTTTATATTTCCCTCTGGCAACACGATCGCGCCCTTTTCCGGCTTTACGGACAATTCGATGATCCCACTCAGATTCTTTGTTGAGACAGAGGAGTCCATCATTCGTTCATTGAGTAAGTAAAGATATAATTCCTTTAGTATCTAGTTATATTGATAACCACCGGGACTCGAGAAGCTGAGACAGACTCATCCAGGTCTGCCACTTGCCAAGCGTCCGACAGATGCGAATGGTCTTGAAATTCAACTCGCTTCAATATTTCAAGAGGCTGAGCCACTTCCGGGTGTTGCAGATCTTGACAAAGCTGCTTCCCAGGCACAGGAGTGGCTTGAACAGTGCACATCCGGTCATGGGGGTTCCTGTAGCTTGGCCGATCCCATGCCGCTCCCCACTCGCATTCTCGATCTTGGAGTGGGCGAGCTGCTGGATGGTGATATTAGGCTCCACTGTCCCAGCACTGAACCATGGCCCAAGGAGCGCTATGTCAGCCTATCGCATTGTTGGGGCCGGTTGGAGAAACCATACCTCCTGACCCAGAGGACTCTTGCGCAAAGGCAAGAAAGAATCCCTTTCCGAGATCTTCCTTGCACTTTCCAGGACGCAGTGATCTTTGTTCGAAAGCTCGGGCTCAGGTATGGATCCATCCCGCGGGTCATTGCTGGTCGCGCCGGCCAACTTTCGCTAACCAATATGTAGATATCTCTGGATCGATTCTCTGTGTATCATACAGTTTGATGAGGATGACAAAGATAACCATCAGGACTGGGAGCATGAGTCAGGGAGGATGATCAGCGTCTATCGGAATTCTTATTTGACGATCGCATCCAACGCTACATCGAACGACGGCGAGGGGTTCCTCAACCCACTTCCCAAGAAGTTTGACACCCATCAGATCCGTATCTCCACCACCGAAGGCAGAGCAGCTGGCATCGTCAAAGTTTCCATCTACCCGCCGCACTGCCAGCCATGGAGGCCAGAGATGGACACAGAGTCAGAATTTCCGCTGATAACCCGCGCGTGGACCTTCCAGGAACGGCTGCTCGCTCCTCGGGTGCTCAATTTCACCTCCTGCGAGGTCGTATATGAGTGTGAAAGCGGTTCTTGGTGCCAGTGCGGCCAAGCGGAGAGTCAGAGCCTTCTTGATGAGGACAGATCCAAGTCACATCTCATGCGCTCGCTGAGACAACAAGGTCTATCCCTCTGGGGTCAGTTACTCCTAAGCTATTCCGCGCTGAATTTAACCAAGGAGGAAGACAGGCTTCCTGCTCTCTCGGGCATAGCGACCGCGATCAGAGAAATTTCTGACCTGTCTGCGGGAGACTACCTGGCTGGCCTGTGGAGACCGAGTCTGTTGCAAGATTTATGTTGGCAGAAAATGACAGTCGAGGAGCGCTTCCCTGCGCCATGGAAGATCTCTCCATCCGGAGAGCTAAGCTGGCCGGAGCCCACCAACGACAGCTCCGAAGGAGGAACCGCGTGGATTGCACCTTCCTGGTCGTGGGTGTCCGCCCAGAGCGAGGTGTTCTACCAGTTCGGGAGATGGGCCGTCCCTGGTTCTTTTGGAGCAGAAATTCTACACGCCGAGACCACGCCTGCGACTCTCGATCCGATGGGCCGAGTAAAAGCCGGTTCCATACGCCTGCGCGCCGATGTCCGACGTGTGACTGGCGAGGCTTTGGCGTCGCTTGTTCACGGTTTTGCGTCATTGGACGATTTTATAACTCCTATCCATCTGACTGGCTCGGATGGAGAAATCGCCGGGCACGTGAGAGCCTGTAGTTCGCTTCTTCTCCTTCTTGTATCCGAGCAGCGAGATGGCGTTGATTCACCTCAGGGACCTGCCTGTGACTTTTCGCAGCTGTACCTTATACTTGAGCTAGAAAAGCAAACCGAGAGTCGGGGGCAGGAACAGAGGGGGCGAGAAATGGAAGAGCTGTATCAAAGAGTGGGAATTTGGCGCAGATACGGATATGTGAACCTACCAGGCGTTGATTTCATGGAGCTAGAGACTGAGGATGTTACTCTTATATAATGCCCCGTTTAGGATATACTGAGTCGGGGTAGGAAGTCCTAGCCGGGTATTTTTTTTTTTTTTTTTTTTAAATTTGTAGTCTTTTTATCTTCTACGTTTTCTCAGCTAGCAAACTTTTAATCGGAAGCCCGTTACAATAGTGGTGGCGGGTGGATTATATCTAGGATTTTTTTCTGAACCTTACCCTACTTTTTTGACGAATTGAGAGGCAACAACGCACGCATTCTGAACGTAACCGGGATCATCTTGTTTACAATTTTCGGCTTAGTCGTGAAGGCTCTTTGGATACAGATGATGTGCGGCCAATGACGAAAAATCTCTCTCAAGACCTCGTTGACTAGGCGGCCAAGGCACATGAATGGGAAAAAAGGACAACTGGAAGCAAAGAAGCGAAAAGAGGAGATAGTGCAAAAAAAAAGGACCGATGGGAAGCCAAGCCCGAAGGCTGGCCAATCAGAATTAGCGGTCGGAGTGATTCTAGAAGCAATTCATAATGTGCATGCGATTTTTTTTACGCAACGCGATGGATTTTTGGGTGGACAGCACCTTCATTAAAAGATGCGAGAAATCGCTCCGGAAAATGCGGGCGTGGTACGATTACAGAGTAGATGAGCCAGGAAAGGGATGATGAGGAGCTACCCCATGCACCCCAGATTCGAAGGATACAGGGTTTACGGGTGGCCAACTTCTTGAGGTCTCGATTCCGTTTTTAATCCGGAAAATTGTGGTGTGCACTGGCCAAATCCGGCACGGTCAAGGCGGAGTACCTCAAAAGGGGACGACTAGGCCATGGGGAAATGCCGAATGACTTGTGACTTCTCCACACAACCTGGGGCAAATCCTCGTACCCCAATCTCTACTTCCGTGTTGATTTTGGCTTAGCATCTACAGAGTACCTCTGTCAAATGAACATGCAATGTTATAACTATAAATCAGTTCCCCATGGGTTCCCCAGATCCTAACTCCTGCATCTCAAGAACATATCCTCAAGACGAATCCAAACCTAAATCCTCACCATGGAGAACACCGAGAAAGTCGAAGGGCCCAAGGCCGTTAAGGCGCTAGAGGAAGTGGTGAGTCCAAGGGAGAACATTGAACAGCCAAGGATTGTGCTAATGCATTGATTCGACAGGAAAATACCACTGTTCGAGTGGTGACTGGAAGTGAAGCATTCAACGAGGCTTTGGTGCAGGAACCTCCTAAACTGATGCACCGAACCACAATCACACTGTTCCTCTGCCTGTTGGTCGGTTTCTTCTGTCAGACAATGAACGGTTTCGACGGTTCACTATTCAGTGGTCTTCTCGCCAACACAATCTTCCTGGACCATTTTCACGGCAGCAACTCAGGCATCTGGGCAGGCATTGTTTCGGCCATGTACCAGATCGGCGGTGTCAGTGCTCTTCCCTTTGTCGGTCCTGCAATCGACACATGGGGTCGCCGTGTCGGCATGTTTCTAGGCAGTCTTTTGATTGTCCTCGGTACGATCGTGTGCGGCCTCACTATCACCAATGCCAGCGTCGGTCAGTTCATGGGAGGCCGCTTCATGCTTGGTTTCGGTGTATCGATCGTCGCTTCAGCGGGACCAATTTACGTCGTCGAAACCACACATCCGGTTTATCGGGGTGTGGTGACTGCTTACTGCAATACCTTTTGGTTTGTTGGTTCAATTCTGTCGTCAGGTGCCGTTCGTGGTGCCATTACTCTTACCACCAACGAGTCCTGGCAGATTCCTATTTGGCTGCAGATGGTCTTTGCCGGCCTCGTCATATGCTTTTGCTGGATGATTCCGGAATCTCCTCGCTGGCTATATGTTAATGGGAAGAGGGAGAAGGCTGTCCAAACTTTGACGAAATGGCATGGATACGGAAACCGTGATTCTCTATGGGTCAAACTGCAGATCGCTGAATACGAAGCGCATCTGAATCTCGATGGCTCTGTAAGTTGTTCCCTTCGCTCGCGATTCGATATAATAACTGACACTTTCAGGACAAAAAATTCTGGGACTACCGCAGCTTGTTCAACCGCCGAAGCAACGTCTACCGTCTCGCTTGCAACTGCTGTTTCTCCATCTTCGCACAATGGGCTGGCAATGGTGTACTCACCTACTACCTGGTCCCCGCCCTCAATGGTGCCGGCTTCACTTCCGACGTCACCCAAGCCAACATCAACTTGGGCTACTCTTGCTTTCAATTCTTCTTTGCTCTTTGCGGTGCGGCCTTTGTCGATAAGCTAGGCCGTCGCCCCTTGATGCTGAGCGGTATGGCTGGTTGCTGTCTGGTGTGGGTGGCAGTCCTAACTGCCTCGAGCCAGGTATACAACTCAAGTGGCGAGCTCAACCATGCCGCATCTAATGCGACACTTGGCTTCATCTTCATTTTCGGTGGAGTCTTTTCTTTCTGTCTCACTCCACTTCAAGCCTTGTATCCGGTCGAGGTTTTGTCATACGAGATGCGTGCTAAGGGTATGGCCTTTTCTTCGCTTGCTGTCAACGCTGCCGGTCTTCTCAACCAATTTGCTTGGCCAGTCGCTCTTGCCAAGATCGGCTGGAAAACTTACATCGTCTTTGTTGTCTGGGATGCCATTCAAACGGTTGTTATGTATTTCTTCCTTCCGGAAACCAAGAACCGAACCGTATATTCTCTCCCTCCTCTTACCCCCCTTTTTTTCTCGGTTATCGATCACTGAACTAATAATCTTGATAGCTTGAGGAACTTGACCAGGTCTTTGAGGCCCGCAACCCCGTTAAAGCGTCGATTCGATCAACGGCGATTGCGGTCGACGAGAACAACCGTGCAGTGGCTATGAGGGATGACGCCTAGGTCGTTCCATCTTTTTCCTTGTTGAAAAGGAATTTGGCAATCTGATTCTAGCAATGGAATCACCTGCTGGTCTTACAGCCAGCCAGACGCGCATGGTAGCCTGGGAAGAAGAAGAAAAAACTTTTTTTTTTTTACCTACTAGCGAAGATGGCGGAATACGTCTGGCGCTCAATTTAATGGAATACTCAAAGGGAAGACTCTATCTAATACACAATTAACATGTGCAAGAATCCTCCAAAACTGTAGGCTTAGCAAAATAGGAAGGTTTGACGTCTACTACAGTTTTCCAATAAGATGGCTGGCTGGCTGAACGAGATCTATTTTGATAATCAATTCGGTCTAAGGCACAGCACTTGAACCTACCCCAGCCATGTCTGTGGATTGGACACTGTAACCATGCTGTATCTTTGTATGCCTCGGTTCAAGCCCCAGTCATGTCATTGATTGAACTTGTTTGTTCTGGAGAAAAAAAAACTTGGCATTGACCAATGCTTATGTCTACCTAATTAAATAAGCGAGTCGACGGACACACAACACACAGCCGGAATTTTTTGGCGACGGGGTACATAGGCATACGAAGATATTCGAGCAGGCAAATAAATGCAGATGGATCAAAACTACCACTAAAATACATCGCTTTCCAACCTAGGAGATTAGCACCATCGAAGCAGGAAACTATCTGTTCTTCTGCAGTGTTCAGATAACAATTGCATACAGACCATGGACACCGAGAATACTCCTGCTATGCTCGATTTGTTTCCCAAAGCGGGCCGCCGCCTCTTATTTTCCCAAATAAGAAATCCAGCTGGATCAATTGTAAAGGCTCCTTGACTCTTCCGTTTTAGTAACCAACTTCAACTCCACAATTTTATTTCTTGGCTTTGCTACGGCGAGGAGGAAGAGACTTACTAAAGCGGACCGCCGCCTCCTACTTTCCTAAAGAGGAAATCCCGCTGGATCAATTGTCAAGACTCCGTGACGCTTCCGTTTTAGCAACGTAATAAGACAATTTCACCAACTTCAACTCCACAAGTATGACATAATAAACTAGATAGGTGGAATGGGGGTCAAGTATTTCGTACAAATATATGGTCTGCGACATTTGGAACATTGCTCCAGAGTAGTATTACCATGCATCCTCTGAGAGTAAACATTCAATTGACGGCAATCATGGTTTTCCACCAGCAGCGACTTTCCACTGGATGGACGTTCAGAGACGTCGACGACGAGAATTCAGACGCATGGATGCCTGTACAAGCTATCCCCTCATCAGTACATCAGGATCTCATTGCAAACAACAAGTTAGATACAGTAACCTACAAGCTCCCTAAGACCCAACAACAGCTGACCTTTTTACTTTCGCATAGGCTCGAAAATCCTTACATCGGATTCAACGAACTCAAAGCTCGTTGGGTCAACGAGAAATCATGGATCTACCGACTCGCATTCCAGCAGCCGAAGGAAATACCAACCGGTTCGAGAGTGGCCCTTGTTTTTGACGGCCTAGACACACTCGCCTCGGTCACCCTCAATGGCCAGACAATACTCAAAAGCGACAACATGTTCATCGGCTACCGCGTGGATATCACCGACGCTCTACAAATTTCATCCGCAGAAAAAGAAAACATCCTAGAAATCGAATTCGACTGCGCCCAGTCCAGGGCCCGCGAGATACGCGCGAAATATCCAGATCACAAATGGGTCGGCTTCAATGGCGATATGGCGCGCTTGGCTGTACGCAAAGCTCAGTATCATTGGGGTTGGGACTGGGGCCCGGTTCTTATGACGGCTGGCATTTGGCGTGATGTGCGATTGGAGGTGTATTCTGCTCGGGTAGCGGATTTATGGCCAAAGACGACAAGAATTGATTTCGACGGCAAGGCAGCAAGTGTCACGGCGGTTGCTAAGATACAGACGTCAGCCTTGACAGATCTCACGGCTTCGTTCAGTCTGAGTTTGAGAGGACAAGAAATCGCACGCCAGGATAACATCCCGGTAAAAGAGACTGATCAAACCGCTCAGGTGGACTTCCAAGTCGACGATGCGGAACTATGGTGGCCCCATGGCTACGGCTCTCAGCCCCTGTACGAAGTCTCTGTGTCCCTTTCACACAAAGGAAAGGAGCTACACAGCACCTCCAAGAAATTCGGTATTCGGTCTGCTGAAATCATCCAACAGCCAGATAAGCATGGCAAGTCTTTTTTTTTCCGGATCAATGGTGTGGACGTTTTCTGTGGAGGATCTTGCTGGATTCCTGCCGATAGTCTCTTGCCTAGCATAGATGCAGAGCGGTACAGGAAGTGGATTGAGCTTCTGGTGTCAGGTGGGCAAGTGATGATCAGGTATGTTCAAGCGCACTTCATCTCCCTAAAACAAGTGACTTGCTAACTTGTTTGAAAACAGAGTTTGGGGCGGCGGAATCTACGAAGATGATGCTTTCTATGAAGCTTGCGACGAGTTGGGCGTGCTAGTATGGCAAGACTTCATGTTTGGCTGTGGCAACTACCCAGTCTGGCCTGAGTTGCTCGAATCTATTCGACAAGAAGCTGTCTACAATGTACAGCGCATACGCCATCATCCTTCTATTGTGGTCTATGTCGGCAACAATGAAGACTATCAAGTGCAGGAGCAGGCGAAACTCACTTATGATTTTGATGATAAGGATCCAGACAGCTGGCTCAAGTCAGACTTTCCGGCACGCTATATCTATGAAAAAGTACTGCCAGAAGTAGTGGCCGAGTACTCACCAGCCACGTTCTATCACCCAGGCAGTCCCTGGGGTGATGGCAAAATCACATCCGACGCTACAGTCGGAGATATGCATCAATGGAATGGTCCGTTCAACCCCCCTCTCGACACAAGCTGTGAAAAGATTGCTAATGAGAATATACAGTATGGCACGGAAACCAAGAAAAATACCAAATTTTCGAAACCCTCGGAGGCCGCTTCAACAGCGAATTCGGCATGGAGGCGTTCCCACACTTGTCGACGATAGAGTACTTTGTCGAAAACGAGGCGGACAAATTCCCGCAATCGCATGTTATGGATTTCCATAATAAGGCTGATGGCCATGAAAGGCGCTTGGCGACGTATTTGGTTGAAAATTTGCGGACGGCTACTGATTTAGACGTTTGTCGCCCCATCTTCCTGCAAGTTTCGTTTGATTGAGAGATGCTAACGTTGTGTGGTGCAGACATACATCTACTTAACCCAAGTAGTCCAAGCCGAAACAATGATGTTCGGATACCGTGGCTGGCGCCGACAATGGGGCGATTCGCGACGCTGCGGAGGAGCACTCTTGTGGCAACTGAACGACTGCTGGCCTACAATCTCATGGTCTATCGTGGACTACTTTTTGCGGCCAAAGCCGGCTTACTACACCGTTAAACGAGTGCTCAGACCACTCGCGGTGGGCGTTCAGCGGGAACACCATGACTGGAGCGTCGCGCACGCTCAGCCGCCGACAAAGAGTAAGTATGAGTTGTGGATTGCGAGCAGTCAACAGCACGAGCTGTTGAATGCGACTGTCGAGTTGCGTTTTTGCTCCATTGTATCCGGAAGGGATATACGCGCCCCGCTTGTCTATGAGAATATCACGGTTCGACCGAACGGAACTACAGACGTGATCACAGACGGGGTCATAGATCATATCGCTGAGCCAGAGGCGCATGTTCTATCTGCACGGCTGTGGGTCGACGGGCAAATCGAGGCGAGGGATGTGGACTGGCCACAGCCTTTCAAGTACCTTGATCTCTCGGACAGGGGATTGGAAATAAGACCAGAGACAACGGTCACGGCCGCTGGGGAGAAGCAGCAGATTCTCAGAATAAGTACACGGAAACCGGTGAAATGTCTTGTTTTTGAAGAGAGGGACGGCGTGCGGGTGAGTGATAGTGCTATGGACATTGTTCCGGGTGATGAGCAGGCGGTTACAGTTACGGGGCTGGGTGAGGGTGATGCTCCGCTCAAGTATCACTATTTAGGTCAATAGATTGGCCCGGTGAATATCAAAGTGGCATATATTTCATGTATATAGAATATCACTGAATCCTATCGTCGAAGAAATTTGCTTCTTCTTGGGGATTCAAAGAAGTATAAAGCTCTTGCCAGTAATCATTACTCTCACCCCAGCTTAAATACTCCCACATCTGCTGCGACGAATAATTCTCAAAAGAAGCGGTAGCACCAGCAGTGCCAGCGGTCGAAGTTGTCCAATCCAGAACTCGCTCTCGGGCGATGGGTTGATGGTCCGTCGGCATTGGAGGATAATTCTGGGTTTCCATATTTTGGTCGTCATTTGTTGCTCGTTCAGATGCGGCCACTCCAGCGTCAGGAGTGTGCAATACGGCCTCAAGAATACCGGAAATCATCCCCAGCGACCGCTCAGCTGTATGCCCATACGTCCTCATACGATCCAGTGTCGATATAGCCGTCTGAACCTGCGCTTTGCACGCCTCGACATCGTCATCATTATCTGCTGCTGGAGTCGCAGCCAAAAATATCAATGGCACCATCGTAGCCTGAAACAGCAACCACACCGCATTCCAAGCAATCATCTGATTCATTTTCATTGCTGTGGTCGTGGAAATATCCTCAATCGCAATCTTTGCGATTTCGCGACATCTTTGCACAGCGATGCGTTCCTCGTCTTTGATTGCTATTAACGGGATGCGGCTCATTGCGTAATTGAGTAGTTTGGGACGATGGAGGAGCATGCGCTGATTGTAGAAGCGCCAACGCATGACTGTTCGCGCAGCGTACAAAGCTTCGGGGCATGGGGAGTAATCTTTTAGGACGGGTGGGAGATTGTTCCACCATTGGAGAAGTTGGGAGTCCAGGTTGAGCATTTCTGTGTGTAGTAGGGTTGGAAGTGCGGCAAGAGATTCCTGGATTTTGGAGGCGATTTTGATAAAGTGGACGTTTTCGATTAAGGGAAGGACTTTGGTGTAATTCTCCTATTAACCCATTAGATTTTGTCTCATTAATGGGAAAGGGAAGGAAGGGGAAGAGGGAGACCTTGTCAAGTAAATGAGGCAACTTAACCGTAATACTCGGACCGAAAAAATCCATGCTCGGCCTCCCCAGCGTCTCGTGGCCCCAAATCTCCAGACAGCAAAGCGACCACCAAATCCTCCGTTTGAATTCCTGATACCCTGATCCAGAAGGACGGACACCAATAGAATGGCTATCAAACGGGGGCTCATGCTGCAGACCCAAAGTCACCGCCATACGCAGCGATGCGCCCATGAGCGCGTATCCGAGATTAGGTTGGCTGATGTAGTGGCAGTACCAGCCGCCCATGAGCCCTAGAGTTTGGACGAGTTCAAGGCTGGGGTTACCCAGGGTTTTGAAATTTAGGAAGCTCATGGAACGCTCGAAATATGTTCGGTGGTTGTCGTTATCCACACCCGCAGCTGTGATGCTTCCCAGTGCTAACATTATATTGAGCAGGGCTAGCCATCTATCGTCCTTTCTGTGGCCTAACAGGAAAGTCGAGCGAAAGGCTTCTTCATCTAGCAGTGGTGAAAATGGTTGGAAGTTGTCAAAGTAGGCATCCAGTAACTGCAGTTCTGTGGGGGGGACGCCAAGCGTATTTGTTGATTGCTGGTGATTGTGGTGATGACGCTGATCTTTGGGGGAAGAGAGATGCGAATTCAAGTCCGGATGGAGCCACGCAATGACCTTCAACGCAGCCTGGATAGAAGACACCCCCAAGTAAGACGTAACGTTTCGAGCCGGCAGAGACAACGCATTGACGTCATCTGATATATGCTCTTCTGACTCTTCCGAGGCGCTAGCACCTTGGTTTTCGTCGAGTTGTTCTTGTACTCCAGGTATCGAATGCAGAGCCTCTAGGCCAGGTTTTCCCAACGACAATGCGGAGACGTGTGTCTCTACGGACGCGGATGTAGCAATTGTCTGGGCGTCTTGAGGCTGAGAGTGTTGAGAGTAATGTGATCCATCTGTAGGCTTTGATATCAAAGCCAGCAATTTCTCCCTCGGCATATTCACAATACTCTCGGGAGCAGTTTCGGGAAACAGCCTCTCCAATGCGCCTCGATAATCGGGTACTGATGATGCCTCTTCTGAGTGGCTATTTCATTTAGTTCATTTATTCCGTCTCGTCCTCGAATCTGAGCTCGGGTGTTACCTTTCTCGCTCCCGGTCCTGATAACTACATTGCTCGGCCTTCTTGTACCATCGACAGGCTTCACAGGGCGTTTCGCCATCGCACCTAATTTTTCGTTGCCGGCATGAAGTGCATGCTCGTGGTGTAGAGCGGTGTCGTCTGTTGAGGCGCTCACTTCGTCTTGTGTTGGTTTGTTTTGGGTTGCGAAGGCCGCTTTTGTTGTTGGGTTGGGAGGACTCGAATGTGAGAAACATTTTGCTAAGCGACGAGGTATGAATTGGTCGCTCAAAATGATTTTTGAGGCCTGTATCACTTGATGTTGGCTGTATTGTATCACCTGGAGTCTGGATCTCGATACAAAAAATGCGGGGTATATGTGTCTGTTCCCTGTTCCGCAGTTCCGCAGGTTATTCGCACAGCTTGTTCGCACAGATAGATTAACTATTCTCACTGTGATTTATGCTCGGTCTGAGCAGCGACTCAAAGAACGTTCCCTGGAAACTGTAAAATTTTACCATGTCTCTTTTAGGAACGGATCCTCCGTGCCAGATCGGGAAACAGCTGTGCCTGTTTAGGTAAGACCTAAGAAGGGGACCGGAGGCGGTTAAGGATGGAAACGATGGACATGTGTTAGTACGCAAACGTTGCTAGCCCAAAATGTACCAGCATAAGTGTAACCTGTAACGGGTTACGTAGCAGGAGCTCACGGGATCTCGAAGCAAGGTGCTGAATTCCAACAAAACATACAGATAGAGAGAGAATAGGGAAAGAAAAGGGGGAAAGAAACAATCGTGAGAACTTCCCCTGAACTAGCCCTCGCCCAGGGCTCGTGTTGAAATCCAGGCCATAATACCACCTAGCTTAGTCATCTAGTAGTCATACCTAATATCTTAGGCATCCGTTTCAGGAGGATGTCAGAGTTGTTTTGTCCCTCTGGGGGGGTTTTTCTCTGGCTTCCTCTCTCTTTTTAATAATCAACACTCTATTTGCCAATATTTCGATAGTTATAAGCCCGGTGAGCGCTCAGAAACAGCATATCATGAGACCGTAGACCCTGTTCAGGACGTTACCGCTCCTCGCAGGCCGGTCCAGCCAACGATATATCTGATCATCCACTGGGCAAAGTCGAAATACCGCAACCAACCTCGGCAGTCAGTCTCGAAGCCTCGCAGCTGCCAGGAGTGTCATTCATCATGTTATCCGAAGGAGCCTTTGGGCTCTCACTGCCGCCCTTGGTCAGTATAGTAGACTAGACCAAGTGGCTGTAAGCTATCCGACGATATCTAAAGGTCTATAACTTATAGCCTCACTACGACCCTGAGCTGGTATCAGGTTAAAGGCTAGAAGAGCCTTAGCCACCGGACCGAAGTAATAAGGACGAAGACTACGACTACGAGTGGGAGAAGGAGAAGTACCGGACGTACTAGAAGGTCTAGGCAGTGATCCAATAGGTAGTCTATAAGTCTCTCACAGAGGTTTATTAGATAAGATTAACCGACGACGAAATCGAGACTCCCGTACTTCTAATTAGTACCGTAAAGAGAGTTATTATCCCAAATACTATAGCCTACCACGTCGATCTCTAGAACCACTGGAACGTATTGACTAGTATATACGTTACCCACTCTACTATTATACAGTATATCACTAACGGTGAGATTACTATTAAGGAGCTCCGCCTATAAGGGCTAATCCCAACCGACGTAATGTGTACTTATTACTGCCAGGGCTTTCTCAGGAGCCTCGAAGCAGTGGACTACGCTATTTTTATTAATATACTCACTAGTGGTGACGGGAGTCTTTACGTACTTCTAGTAAAGTTAAATAGCTTCTTCCGGAAGCTTACCACTAAGTTCGCTACCGTTACAGCAAATCCTAGCGTATCAAGCCGTACAAGAGCCATCTATACATCCTTTCAAGAAGATAATAGCAGAACCGATCAAGCTTCTAATCGAAACCAATAAACACGCCAGTCAGGTAAGAGCTGTCACATATATAACAAGGTCCACCGTCTAATACGGGACCGCCTATATAATACTATCATTAGGAAGCTCTATCCTAACACTCCGATTAAATAAATTACCCAAATAAAAGGCATCGACGTTAACGCGCCAGAGGTCACGGCGTAGCTATCAAACGAGGATAACCGAAAGATAACTCAAAAGTGGTATAAAGATCAAATTAGCCGCCTAAACAATAGACCTACCTTTACCGGAGTCATTATAGCAGGCCGAGACACTTTAGATTAAAAGCTCACTAAACGAGAGGCTCCCGATTAGAACCCTTCATAAAAGTCTACGTTCGTAACGTTCTCCGCCTTTACGTTAACCCGGACTTTTAATTAAAAGCCTAGTAGAGTTAGGTTTTTAATCGACACTAGAGCTAATCGCCATATATATAATAACCGTAGCCTATTTTACGAGTTTACCAAGGAGATCACCTACTTAACCACTCTAGTATACATAGTGATTACCGAGGGCTATAGCACCGTTAAACTAAAGTACCTTACGCTAGAAGGCAGAGTCACCGACTTCACGATTAATAACGTGTTATATATCCCTAGCGCTACCTATAACTTAGTCTCTCTATAGGTTTTAACGCGTAAGAATATCACCTACGACCAAGCTAGAAAGCGTTTTATCTATAGTAAAAACACCACCGTATACGCCGTCAACCTAAAAAACGACTTACTCTTTATCAGATTAACCAACAATACGGTCAACGCCGTTACAGCGGCTTTTAACGCCAATACGCCTAACGACGTAGAGCTATAACACATTCGTCTTAGCCACGTATCTCCGAAATCTATATAGGAGGCTCTCCGAAAGGCCGGTAAACCCCTATAAAGCCGTCACGACGTACCTAATACGGTCTAATACGAATCGTACGTAGTATCAAAAGCCACTAGGGTTAACGCTATAGAGCCACGACGACCTATAAATTCTTAACCGTTTTACGAGATAAGTATAAATCTTTTTATTTAAAAAAAGGATCTAGAAGGCTATAATATCTTATACCTCCTCACCTATCACAATACGAACTTTACGCTTAGCACCACTTTTAAAAGTAAATCACAAACCTAACTCTATACGTAGATAAAAAGCCAACTCGCCTAGATAAAACGCTAATACTAGTATCCTATTAAAATCCTCTATAACGACAACGAGCTACTTAACCATAATTCGAATATCACGAGGTTACTTAAAAGAAAGGGGGCCTAAATCAAGCCTACCGATCTATACACGTTAACGAAAAACGGGACGGCTAAACGTAGAGGTCGCGCCATCAATACGAAGGGTAAAACTATACTTTTATACGCCAGATTACCAAAGATACTCTAGTCAGAAGCAGCCAAGGCGGCGTTACACCTCTATAACCATACTCCAGGAGTTGATAAACAGTCTCCCTAGGAGCGCCTACACCGTTAGTTACGGGATAACAATAGTCTTTTCTCGACTCTAATAGAGGATTAGATCCTTCCGAGGATTAGTCATTTTAAAGCTTTTAGCTATCGTACGTATCCATTAACTACGCAGGCATTACAGGGCATTACAAGACGTACACTAAAAAACGAGCCTCACGCCCACGTCGGCTATTTCGTTGGCTACGTGAGCTCTACCCAATTTAGAATTTAGGTACCGTTAATCAATAGAGTCCTGATCAGTAGTCACGTCACCTTTAACGAGGCCCTCTTTTACGAGCCGCCGCCTCCGACACAGGAGCCAGTCGGCCTCCCGCAGCCGTCAGAAGCAACTATACACTGGCTTCTTGACCACAATATCATAGACGCTATATCATAACCGTCTTCACAAGCTACGCCGCCTAGGGGGGTAGGAGAACAGGCTACCGAAACGCCTATTAGGCCAGAGCCTCAAAAGGAGGTCGAAGAAGCCTTAAATCAACTCCCTACGCCGTCGCTAGAGCCTCACGGAGAGCCGGGAGCTCCCGTAGAGCCGTAAAGCCTAGAGCCAATCAATATTATAGAAACTTTAGATAAAGAAGGTTTTAATGGGCTAATACCGTTAATTACCGCTCTCTTATCACCTCCTCCTACGTAACCTCGCGAGCCTCCGATTACGAGATCTCTCCTAGCCCGTACTCGCCGGTAACTAAGTCGACTAGTTAACTACGTCGTACAACCGTCTATTCGCCGTATACGACAGCCATATACTCGCAAGTAGACTCAAGAGTAGAACGTACCCATAACTAATATTCAAGAGAACTCTATCGTCGTCATAATAGCCGTCGCGCCGAGCCTAAGCCGTACATATCGCAACGATTTACCGCCGCCACTAACATTTCGTACTCTTAAAAACCATCTTTTAAGAGAGCGCTTTCACGAAGTAATAACTACTAAAATTAACTAACTCACGGTTAACTAGACCTATAAGGAGATACCGGTCCCACCTCACCTATTAAAACACCTTTTACCTCTCACCTAGATCCTAACGTATAAATTCGACGACCTAAATTACCTTACTCGTTATAAGGTACGGCTATACGTATAAGGCAACTATAAACAAGACGACGGAAGAGATAACTATACCGCTACGCCGCCAACAGGCTATATTAGAGTTCTAATCGTTATTACGGTTAAGTTCGGCCTAACTTTACTCCAAACCGACGTAATTAGTGCCTTTACATAAACGGATATCGATACCGCCGTCTATACTATATTACCTCCTAGCCACAAAGGGTCTACGTCATACACGTATTAGAAGCTTTTGAAGAGCTTATATAGCCTTAGGCGTTTACCCTCTCTATAATATTAGAAGATATATACCGCCTTAAGTAAACTTAGCTTCGTCTAACCGTTAGAAAACCCGTACATCTAGATAAACGGCAAAATCGTCATCTTCTTTTATATTAATGATATTAGTATCATATTCAAACCGGAGCACCAGACACATTAGGCTTCGATCGACAGCTAACTTCGAGAGCTATTAAACTTAGAAGCTAAAGGTAAACTCCAGTGGTTCCTAAACATACACGTAGTAAAGGGAGCCGATCACTAATCGCGATATCTCTCACAATAAACCTATATCGAGGAGCTTCAAGGACGCTTTCACGTTAAGACGCCGCTAAAGGCTAACACGCCCTTCCCGTCTTCTCTCAACATTTCACAAGTCGTTAAAAACCAAGACCAAGCCACTCCCGATTAAATCACCGAGTATTAGAAGATCGTAGGCTCTCTTCTTTACGTAGCCATTATCACTAGGCCTAACATCTCTTTCACGGTCAACCTACTCTCTCGTTTTCTACGTAATCTATCGGATCAGCATTTCACTATTACTCGCCACTATCTAGACTACTTAGTCTCCACGAAGTCCCTATCACTCTATTTTAACGTATTATATAATAGGCCGGAGTTATAGGTATTCTTTAACGCCGCTTTCGCCGATAACTTTAACGATAGGAAGTCGTCCTCTAGCTACCTAGTACTATTATTCGGTTACCCTATACTCTAACAGGTACGAAAATAGGCTATAATCAGCACTTCTTCTACAAAGGCTAAATTCCTTACCCTAATACACACGGCAAAGGAAACTATTTCCTTATACCGTCTTCTAGGAGATCTAACGCTTCGTTTAGACTCTAATCAGATACCCATCCTATACGACAACCGTCAAACGATTCGTCTCGTACAACCTAACGCAGGCAGGTAGGCTACTAACATCAAGCATATAGACATTTATCACCACTGGTTACGCCAGGTGGTAGTAGACGGATAAGTCTCCGTCTTATAGATACCGACAGCCCATATAGTTACTAATGGCTTCACGAAGCCTTTACGGCGACAGAAACACGATGAATTCGTCCGTATGCTAGGCCTACAGCCACTTCCAGAAGACCCTGACGAGCAGGACTTCTAATCGGTCTACCCACACTCTCTTCATGCTGCTAAGCCTTTTCTTTTATCATCATGGCTAGACTTTCTGTATGGACTCCAGATCTGCGATCTGGGGGGGTGTGTTGAAATCCAGGCCATAATACCACCTAGCTTAGTCATCTAGTAGTCATGCCTAATATCTTAGGCATCCGTTTCAGGAGGATATCAGAGTTGTTTTATCCCTCTGGGGGGGTTTTTCTCTGGCTTCCTCTCTCTTTTTAATAATCAACACTCTATTTGCCAATATTTCGATAGCTCGGTCTGGGTCACGTGGCGGATGTCACATCACCACGTAACCTGCTTATGTCACCCTCCACACACTTCCCACCAGCCCTCCTCCAGAGAGCAGTATCATGATTCAGGCCGAAACGCTACACATTCTCTTCCTTGTCGACAAGGTCGGCCTTGCCTTCCCGGATCTCCTCGAACCCAATCAGAGACGAGGGCTTTAGGAAGTCTTGCGTCCGCGTTTTATTCTCGAACAGGTAGTCAATCTGGGCATATGACAACCCCTTGGTCTCGGGAATCACAAAGTAGGTAATGACAGAGGCCATGAAACTGAGCCCCATAAAAACAAAGCCGGTCTTGGCACCCAAGTTGCCGTTTCCGGCACCGGGCGAGTACATGTACGGCGACACAAACGCAAAGACCCAGGCCGAGAACGCATTCATGAAAAATCCCAGGCCGGAGCTCTTGGCGCGGAGACGAACTGACGACACTTCGGCGGCCGTGACGGGGAATGCTGTCCCGAGACCCGTGCCGTAGAAGAAGCAAATCAAAATGAGCATCACACCAGCGGCCCTACATAGTCAGAACGGAAGACAGAAGAACAGACGAGGTAAGGGGGACTGTTTTAACGTACCATGCCGTGCGGTCGGTGACGGGAAACGTGCCTGCGACGCCCATGCCCATGTACAGGAGACCGACCATGATTGGGCTCATAATAATGATTAAGCGCCGGCCAATCGTCGAAATGGCAAACCACGAAATCACTGTCGACACCATGAGCAGGCCGATACCGATCTCGGCTAGCTGGAACGACTCGGTGGCGTTCATGCCGCACAGCTCCATGTAGTAGGTACCGTTGGCGATGACGGCGATGCCGCAGAACTGGGGAATGGCGTTGAGGATGAGGATGATGCGCGTGCGACGGACGTCGATGCCCTTGAAGCAGTCGAGGAAGCCGACGGACTTCGCGTTCTTGGCAATATCCTGCTCGTGCTCGATGGTGGCCCACAGGCGGCTGATGGCAGCATGACTGTCGACATGAGGGCCGTGCAGTCTGCGGTAGGACGCCTCAGCGGCCTCGACGCGGGACTTGGACAGGAGGTAGACGGGACTCTCGGGGATGACAATGGCGGCGATCATGCAGAGGCCGGAGAAGACCCATTGCGTAGCAAAGGGGATCTACTCATGCAGCGGTTAGAATAGATGGGTGTAGAAATGAAAGCAAAGAGAGAAGAAGAGATTCGATGTGAACGTACTTCGAAAGAGGAGATGTCCATGATAGTGACTCTCTTGAAGATGATTGTAATGGAGATAATCTGGCCGACGGTCTGTGTGATTAATGTCAGCATGTACTTCCGTTACGGAATACGAAACTAACAAAAGATGATCAACGTACCGACATAAACGTGTAGAGACCCAAGAGCGGGCCACGAATCTTGGGTGATGCAATCTCGGAGATGTAGGTCTGACAGGTAGCAATGAGAAAGCCCATGCCCAGGCCGATGCAGATCTTAGCAAAGAAGAATGCAAGGCGGCGGGAGAGAAAGGATTCAGGGTAGCAGGATCCAAAAGCAATTCCAACGCCTGCAATAGGTCAGCATTTTTCTCAAATAAAACGTTCTCACAAGCACTCTTCGTGTCGTAGTCCGTACCGATGGCAGAGACAAAGCCGCCGAAGAAAAAGGACAGGCGTCTGCCGAAGCGGTCCTGGATCCAGCCGCCCGACAGCGCGCCCACCATGATGCCGAGCTGGACAAAGGCCGTCCACAGGGCCTGCCACGTGGCCGGCAACGACAGATATCCGTCAATCTCGGCACCATAGACGTTTCTAGAGTATGGGATTGACGTTAGTCCAAACGACGTGGGAGTAGTGGAAGAAGAGAAAAGAAGAAGAAAAAAAGAAGAGAAAAAAAACCGACAAGAAGCCAGGCAAGGCCACAATAGAACCACTGACAATGACATCGTAGCCGTAAAGAATGGGCCCGAGGTTGACAATGACCGAGTACAGGATGACGCGCGAATTGGCTTTGAGGGCTTGCCAGATGGACAGTTGGCTCTCGTCGTAAGTCGTGACAGCGGCGAGTTCAATGTGTTGGTCTGTGGGCTTGGTGTCGAGGCCTCCGTGGACGTCGGGGAGCACAGTGTCGTTTCTAGCTGCCATTGCGAAAAAAAAAAAAGAAGAAGAACGAAATAAAGGAAGAAAAGGATGCCTGGTAGGCGGTATATTGTTTGTTTGATTGTGTTGTTTTTCCTGGGTTATTTTCAACCTGTTGACCTTACTGGAAAAGAAAACTCTGGAGATGGATTGACAGCGGGAGGAATCCGGGGTACATATGTTGACTTGGGGTCGTCCCCTTGGGGTCTCCTCACCATTCTCCTGAAAGGCTGTAGGGCTAGACCAAAACAAGACCTCATCCGCTTCTCCACCCACGCCTCGTACCATTCTACTCCGTATAGTCGACATCGTTCACCTCCCCCTCTTCTATTTTTCATTGATTTTTGTGGTCGGTATAATAGATAACGAGAATTGGTCAACTATCTCGTCACGCATGTTATTACTCCATCGATCTTCTTGTTCACCATCGTCTCATCGCCAGCTCGCATCAGTATTAATTCTAAGCGAGTCCGTTAAGCCGAGATGAGAAGAAAAGTTAGGGACCAGCACATAAAAAACCAAGAGCAACATCTCAGAAAAACAACGAAAGCCAGACAAAGCAAACAAACAACTCAGGACCAACCATGACCTCCCACACACTAATACCCTTCGACAAGGAGCTCGTGGGCGTCCTCCGGGCCCTTGGCACTCGAGCATCCCTCTCCCGACAGTCTCTGGGCTTTCTACGTAAGATTGTCAACGGCAAGTCGACGGCGGAGGCGGTACTGATCGATCCAGAGATTTCCCACGAGGCGCGGACCATCGACGGTCCTGATGGTCGGCAGCTCAACGTGGCCATCCTGCGCCGCAAAGACTCTACTGCAGCTCCTCTATCGACACCTCCATCAGCCGCTGTCTACTTTATCCATGGCGGTGGCATGGTGGCCGGGACGCGCTTCTCGGATATTTCCGCCTTGTTTGGTTGGATCAAGGCGTGCAACATTGTCATGGTCAGCGTCGAGTATAGGCTCGCGCCAGAGCACCCCTACCCGGCCGCCCTCGAGGACTGTTATGCGGGTCTGCAGTGGCTGTTTGCCTCGACGTCGGAGCTGCATATTGACCCTCGTCTCATCATTCTCGCGGGCGCCTCGGCTGGTGGCGGTCTGGCGGCTGGCGTCGCGCTTCTTTCACGCGACCGCGGCGGCCCCCGTGTCATGGCACAGTGTCTCATGTACCCCATGCTCGACCACACGACAAGCAGCGCTTCGAGCAAGCAGTACATGACCGAAGGGCTCTGGACCGGTGCCAGCAACATGGCGGCTTGGGACATGTACCTCGCTGGACTGAAAGAGGGGGACCATGAGGGGAACCATGAGGGGGAGACACTCGTCTATGCAGTTCCAGGGCGGGCCGCAGACGTATCTGGCCTCGCCCAGACGTTTATCGATGTCGGCTCGGCCGAGCCCTTTCGCGACGAGGACATCCACTTTGCGCAGAAGCTGTCGGAACAGGGGGTGCCTGTGGAACTGCACGTGTGGCCGGGCGCATGGCACGGATTTGACCAGCTGGTGCCGACGGCGCAGGTGTCGCAGGACTGTGCGCAGGCCCGCCTGGCGTGGCTCAAGCGGGTGCTTGGAAGCGCGGAGTAGCAACGAGCGGTGACAATATAGATAGGGAGATAGAAAATGGTGGTTGGAAAATGGAAATAGTGAAAGAATAATAGTTCACAGATAACGACAATGATCCACGAGTCGTGCTAATACCACGCACTACCCCATACTCCGCACCCCGAATTCCCGTATTTCCCTTGGGGGTTTGGCTGCCCGTTGTGATCCACTCCGAGCGGGCATGCTGGCGTCGGCTCTGTCGGCGAAGTGTCATTTTATCTTCTTTTCTGGGGGCTCTCTGGGGTAAGTGGCCCCTCACAATGCCTCCGAAGTGAAGCTAGTATCAATATATCCTTTGCCGACTCCACGTTGTGCGGTGTAGTTCATAGACAATATGTGGACGTAAGATACTACCGCATCGTCTCTTGTTCTCCAAAGACTTAACCGTCTTTAGGTTAGACAGCCACCGCCAGACGGCACTGGAGCACACTATGACGCAGCCAGACGAACAGAAGACAGACATCGCGGAGACAGTAAACCGAACATACGATATCAGACGACCGAAAAGAGCGAATGAAAACGTGGTAGCGATAGGCAGTCGGCAAATAACAGCCTCCCGGCGAGAGAAAACTTAGATAAATCGAGCGTTGACTCACAGTTCGTTGCTCTCAATGGCGCTCTCCCCACTTCGGTGTCAACTGTCCCGGTAGAGGTCGGTTCAACGGCATGTAGGTCGTCGGCATGGGCGAGTCCACGGCGAGACCGATTGGGAATCCGTAACAGTAACTTCATTTTTTGGGTCTCTTGTTACTTCTATACGCTGGCTCCAGTATATTTGAAATGACACATAATGTTTCAGCAAGAAGAAACAGCACGCATATACCGTACGTACAGTACACAGCTCAACACAAACGTCGTCCATCGCATCACACAAGGACAATTTCACGATGGCCGGCGTCACGCTCTTCCCATCGGCCGATGCACAATGGATCTGGACCGACGACTTTAACGACGCGGCTGCCCCGGGCCAGTTCGTTCTGTTCCGCAAGACGTTTGAGATCGCAGACAACATCCCTTCCGAGCCCGTCTTGCTCCATGTTACCGCCGACACTCGGTACCGGCTCTACCTCAACGGCGAGAGCATTAGTTTTGGACCGTGCAAGAGCTATCTGCAGCACTGGATCTACGAGACCGTGGACATCCGAGAGCACCTCCGGCCAGGACGCAATGTCTTGGCTGCGACTGTGCTGCGCTTTTCCAGCACGCATCCGGGGTGTCTCTCGATGGTCCGGAGTGCCGTTCCCGGCTTTCTCCTAACCTGCAAGATCAGCGTACGTCTTCCCCTTCTCTTTTTCTCCATTCTTACGTTTCATATCTAACAACGACAGGGCCAAGTTGTCCACACAGATACGACATGGAAGGCAAAGAAGGACGTCTCTGTCCAGATTGCCGCCGATTCCGAATGGGATCCGCGTCTAGGACCCCAGTTTCTCGGTATCAACGAGCGCGTCGACGGCCAGCTGGCGTCCACAGGTTGGCAGACGCTTTCATATGACGACGAACAGTGGCCGGCAGCCATCATCAGCTCTCCAACACGATTCAACTCCCCGATGCTCGACCCTCGCAGACTCTTCCCTCGCGAAATTCCGGCATTGACGGAAGACTTCGGCCGTTTTGACAGTGTCGTGACGGCGTCGGACGAGGCTGCTGTGGACACATGGAACAAGATGCTACGGAGTGACGATGGCGGTCAGTCGGTATCGGCTCATGTCCCAGCAAACACAACGTTCTCGGTCGACATTAGGTGCGACAGGTTGGCGACTGGCTTTGTTGATTTCGCGTGCGACTTTGCCGGTGCCGACGGTGATGACGAGAGTCCCACGGTCGACCTCCTGTACTCGGAATGCTACGAAGCGTCCATGGACGGCGGCGCGCCGCGCACCAAGGGTGACCGCAACGACTACCAGAATGGAGTGCTGTATGGGTCTAAAGACGTGTACATCCCCCATCGGCATGGCGCCAACCACTACTCGCCCTTTTGGTGGCGCACGTTTCGCTACATCCGCCTCACGATCACCACCAAGGCAAGTCCGCTGGCCGTCACTGCTTTCACGTACAGGGCCACCTATCTACCCGTGAATGTCACGACCACCATATCAACGTCATCGTCCTTTGTCACGCGCCTCTGGGATATCTCCCTGCACACGCTGCGCAGCTGTATGCACGAGACCTACGAAGACTGCCCCTACTACGAGCAGAACCAGTTCATTATGGACGCCCGCAGCCAGATTCTGTTTACGTACCTCGTGGCCCGCGGTGACGACCGCCTGGCGCGCAAGACCATGAGCGAGTTTTATGCATCGCGGCGCGACGATGGACTCCTCGACACCTATTTCCCCAACCGCGGCGGCAGCATCAGCATCCCGACGTTCTCGCTGTACTGGGTGCTCATGGTGCACGACCACATGGTCTACGTGGGCGACGAGCGCTTGTTGAAAAAATATATGGGCACGGTTGACGGCATCCTCAACTACTTTGATGAGCGTATCAACGAGGATTTGGGATTGGTCGGCAAGTTCGACGCCGACTGCTGGCCATATGTCGACTGGGTCCAGGGCTGGTTTACGCCCGGGTTGGGCATCCGCGGCGTCGCCGTGCCGCCCGCCTACCACCAGCTCGGCGGGTGTGCCACATTTCACAGCCTCCTGTACGCGTACACGCTTCGCAAGGCCAGCGACTTGTGTGTTTTCCTCGGCCGCAGAGACACGGCTCGCGAGTACAATGCGCGCCACAAGCGCATCGTCCGTGCCGTGCGAACGCACTGCTACGACGAGGCCACGGGGTTTTTCCTGGACGGTCCACGAACCTCCGCCACTTCTACTACTAACGGCCGGAGCCAGCATGTGCAGATCTTTGCGCTGCTTTCCAGCTGCGTGGACAGTGTGGAAGACGGCAAGACACTCATGCGCCGCACCATCCTGCAGCGCAAGGAACACAAGTTGGCCAAAGCCAGTTTCTCACTCGCCTTTTACTTGTTTCGCGCTGCCAGTGAGGCAGGTGTGTACGAGGAATGCTGGCCGGCGTTGATCGCGCCCTGGGATGCCATGCTGCAGCAGAATCTGACGACGTGGGCCGAGAGCGAGAGCATGGTGCGCAGCGACTGTCACGGCTGGAGCGCTGTGCCACTGTACGAGATTGTTTGCGAAGTGCTAGGGATCCAGTACCGGAGCAAGCCATACCTAGCCCGTGTACATGGTGAAGAGGAGAACGACTCTGCTGTGGCGCAGGTGCAGATTGCACCCAAGCGGGGTCTTGTCGAGGACATGTCTGCCAAGTTTGTGCCGCCCGGTGGTGATAGTAGCAATGCATTATCTATCTCGTGGCAACCCAACGGCGAGATCGTGCTGGGATGCACAAAAGACCAGGTGGTCAGAGTACGAGGCCAGTTTGGCTGGGTGACAAACGCACTCCGTACGTACGTTACCGGACTGTAGACTCGTGGAAGATGCTGCTGGTGGAAACAATTGTTAAAATAAATAAATAAAAATAGATTAAATCGTGTCTACAAAATTACAATATTCGAAAAGTTCAGCTTTGCGTAAGAAGAGAAATAAAACCGTACATCCTACACGCCGCACTCAAGCGTGGCTTGAAAACATTAGACGACCAACGTACCAACCGAACCGACACAACTTGAGGAAATGTTATGTGTTGCCCAATATCCCGTACAAGGAACATGAATGCAACGTCGGGAGGCCCTTCCACGCCCTCAGTCCGCCTTCACTCTTCGGTCGAATGCAATAGCGAGTTGTGTATGTGACTTACACCAGCTCGGACATCCGACTTGGGCTCGGAGACAGCTCGATTAGGGGTCACCTAAAGGACTGCGGAGAATAACTGGAGCTCTATTCCTGCGAACCGACCCTGTGCGTGTGGGGAACAGGACCATCTAGACTTTGGTCGACACTCTGCCGAGCATGACGACAAGTTTCGTCTTTTGCTTCGGTGTATCATAGACCGGATAGCAGACGAGGAAGATAATAGAAAAGGAGAAACATGAAAAAAAAAAAATGAAAAATAGACTAGTCGTACGACGTTCCAGTCCTTCGGTCGACATCAGTGCCAAGAAGAAAATCGCTTCAAGAGCAGGCGAGCAAAACATGGTAGCAAACTATTAACTCATGGTGAATACTTTGCCGCTCGTAAACCGAGACATGGAAGGAAGTAGAAAAAGTCAAGGCTGACAGGGAGAGTCTAAGGCTGGGCTCGCCCGAGTTGTTGTTGTATTTTCTATTTCTTTTCTGCTCGGATTTGCGAGGCCTCGTAGACAGACTGAAAACCACAGACAACATGCGGTATCATGGAGGTGATGGATTCGGTATTTTGCTTGAATGAGATGCTTGTTGGTTGATGCTTTCTGGTGTATTTATTTTGTTTTAAGAAAAAATCAAAATGGAAAATTAACAAAAGAGAAAACAAAACAAAACAAAAGCGCCAGGTTGCCTAATGCCACCCACGTATAAATATCGACAAGACTTGAATAACATGCCACGCTGTACTTTGTTCTTCTTTCTTCACACTGCAACAAACCAGCGCAAGTCCCTCTAGAGCATCATCTCCCAGAATTTATCGTACAGACAGACAATATGGCAGACTCTCGACCATCCTCCCATTCAGACAGCACCAAGGCAACATTGCAGTATACAGAAGAGCCGCCAATACTCCATGAATTGAACGACGTCAAGACAAAACAGCTTCACAGTGCAAATGAGCCAGATATTGAAAAATCAGAAGGCGTTCTTGTGTCTCGTCCATCACCACCACTTCTGGAAAATGTCTCGGCAGTCTCCCCTGCCGTTGTTGCACACTCGGCAGGTAAACTAGGAAGCTACGGCGGACCACACGGCGGCGGCATGCCGGGGTTCAACCCAGCTGACTTCCCCGACGGCGGCGTGCGGGCTTGGCTTGTTGTCTTTGGCGGCTGGTGTGGCCTCTTCTGCAGCTTTGGGCTCATCAACTGCATGGGCGCCTTCGAAGACTACTACGTCAGCGGACCGCTGGCAGACTACAGCCAGGGCACCGTCAGCTGGATTCTGTCTGTGGAAGCATTTTTTGTCGTTTTCGGTGGGCTCGTCTACGGCCGCCTATACGACATCGTTGGACCGCGCCCCCTCTTGGTCCTGGGCACGGTGCTGTACGTGTTTGGCCTCATGATGGTCAGCACCTCCACAAAGTACTACCAATTCCTCCTCGCGCAGAGCGTCTGTTCGTCCATTGGCGCATCGGCCGTGTTCAACGCGTGCATGGCGTCGGTAGTGTCGTGGTTTTTGAAGCGCCGGGCCGCGGCGTTTGGTGTCATGTGCTCCGGCGCTTCTATGGGTGGCGTGGTGCTGCCTATCATGCTCAACCAGCTGATTGCCCGCGTGGGTTTTCCGTGGGCTGTCCGCGCCGTCGCGTTTTTGTTTCTAGCGCTGCTGTCCATCACCATCGTGACTGTCCGCTCCCGCGTGCCGCCTAGGCCAAAGCCGTTGGTGGTGGGCGACTACGTTGCGAGCTTCGCCGACCCGCTGTACATGTTGACAACTCTGGGTTGTTTCTTCTTCTTCTGGGGCATGTTCCTGCCATTCAACTACATTGCCCTCCAAGCCCAAACGGCAGGCCTCGATCCAGATCTACTGCCTTATCTACTACCGATTATTAACGCTGTCAGGTACGACGAACCTTTCACTTTTTTTCTTTTCCGTTTAGTGTCTTTACATCTCCCTAACGTATTACATAGCATCGTCGGTCGAATCGTTCCTGGTATTGTGGCCGACCGCGTTGGTCGATTCAACATAATGCTCTGCATCACGGCGCTCTCAGCAGTGGTCACCCTCGGCCTCTGGATTCCCGGCAAGAGCACCGGCGCCATCATCGCCTATGCCATGGTCTTTGGCTTTTCCTCTGGTGGCTTTATCAGCATGGGTCCGACTCTCATCGCTCAGATCTCCGATATCCGGCAGATTGGTATCCACAATGGCCTGTCTTTTGCCGTCCAAAGTCTCGGTGCTCTCACTGGCTCACCCATTGCTGGTGCCATCGTGTCGTCTTCCAATGGCAATTTTGTGGGCATGCAGGTCTTTTCGGGTACCACCATGGCGGCTAGCTTCGTCATTTTCTTTGCGGCACGCTATGTTCAGGTCGGCTGGAGTCTCCGGAAGAAGATTTGAAGTTCATAGGCGGCTGTTTTTCTTCTTGGGTGATGGCTGCATATAGGATCAACTTTCTTACACAGCATAAAATGGTAGTACTCAATAGTTTTTTTCTATGAATATTCTTGTCTTATATTCTTATTATTATACTGTAAAATTATAGCGTTTATACAATAAAAATTAATAGGTAGATGGTAAGACGCACACTTTTACAAGGCTCATTAGCAGCCGCCCGAGCTGCCAACGGCACCAGTCCACGCATCGTCGGTTGTCAACAGTGCCGGTGAATTGGCCGTAGCGTTCTCGTCGCAGGCGGGCACGAGCAGCGTGCGGTTGACCGTCTCGTAGATACTGGCCTGGCCGCAGTCCTCCTCGCGCACATAGACGTAGCTGACATACTCGCCGGCGGTCATCTGCACCTCGACGTACCACTCGGGGCGGTCGGACGTGTAGTTGTTGGCCGACATGGGGGGCGTTGCTGAGGTCCCAGGCGCCGAGGTCGGTGGTGTTACCGACGAGGTAAATGTTCTCGCCGTAGTAGGTGCTGGCGTTGACGACAAACAGCACGCCGCTGGTGCAGGTGCTGGTGACGTTGGGCGCGCCGGCCGCGGTGGCGGCGGCGTAGACACCGTTCGTCGACGAAGCCGAGCACACGGAGGGCACATTAACCGGCCCAGAGCCCGCGGTCCACGAGTGCTTGGGGTAGTCACCGGCGCGGCGACGGGCCATGGTGACAAATGAAGCAAAGCTCCAGGTCAGGTCGTAGGCGGACAGTGGCTTGCCCGTGATCTTGTCAAACTGCTCCGATAGCGAGCCGTTGTTGGGCGTGTACTTTGCGGCGACGGTGACAAAGGAGTCGGCGTAGGCGGTGGCGGCGTCGACAATGGTCTGGAAGGCATCCGACGAAGGGGCTACGCACTTGGAGCGCTTGACCTTTTTGGCGCTCTTCCTGTAGGTCTCACCAGCCTTGGCCGCCGGGTACAGGTCCTGGAAAAAGGCCACAGAGGTGTCGTCGACGGCAATGGCGCCCTGCTTGTTCCACTGCGCGACGGCGTCATACAAGAACTCGGCGGCACCCTGCGTGATGAGGTACCAGGGGTTGCCGTTGTAATAGACGTCTTCCGGGTAGCGGCCAAGGGCGACACCCTCGCTCGACGCAATGCCGTCGTTGATGGCGTACAAGCTGCCGTTACGGAACGTGTCGACAAACACCTTGAAACTAGCCAGCGATCGGCTGTGGCACGGCTGCAAGCTGGGGTTGGTGCAGTCGGCGTCGACGTCAAACACGGCAATGGCACCCAGCATGGTGTTGGCGTCAATGCCCGTGCGGCCGTTGTCGACGTTGATGTTGGCCGTCAAGTAGTCGCCGTTCCAGTACGACTGCAAGAAGCAGAGCACGTTGGCGGCCTCGACGCAGCCCGTGCAGGTGGCACCGATCTTGTCGGCCAGCTGGCCGGCGGCCACAAGGCTCTTGTACTGGTTCTGCGTGGTGAAGAAGCTGGAGCCGTAGACCTCCTCCCAGAGATCGTAGCCGCTCGAGTTCCTAAAGGTTGTTAGCAGAATGAAAAAAAAAAAAATGGGTTACGAATACGAGGAAACTCACCAGTACTGCCCAACATAAGAAATGTCGTTGGCGATGATCGGCCAGATCACCTCCGAGACCTTGTCGTCCTCGCCCTGGTCGAGCAGCCAGTGGCAGTACTCGATTAGCGCAATGGCACGCAGAGCTGGGCCATCACGTTGGGGGCGGCCCCACGCGCCGTTGAAACGGGTACCTAGGAGGTCAGCATGAAAAGACGATATCCGGACAAGCGTCAACGCCGAACATACCATCCACGTTGAACTTGGGCTCGCCCAAGCCCAGACCATAGGGCAGCAGCGTGCCAGACGGGTTCGACACCGTCTGTAGGGTAGCCTGCGCCGTGACGTAGTCTTCGATAGTGCCCTGCACATCACGGCTGCCAAAGATGAGCTCGTCAACCAGCATGCGCAGCGTCAGGGCCGAGTCTCGCGTCCACGTGTAAAAGTAGTTGGGGTTCACCGTGGACGGGCTCGCCACCACCAAGCCCGACGCCGCGCCGGCCACCAGCGAGCCGTCGAGGCCAATGTTGTTCAGCACGCCCTGCAGGGCGATCGGCTGCTCGTGGGCGATAAACGCGCTGACACTGCTCGCGCTGGCTTGGCGGGCGGTAGCGAGGCAGGCCAGCAGCACGGACAAGAACGAGGAGACCATGGTGGGATGTTGATTGTGTTCCAAGAAGCTCTGTGCGGCGTGTGTTGAGATTGCTGTAGACTACCACGAGGGAGCACGAGAAGGGCCATGTCCTCGCTTATTTATGATCGTCTAACGCGACGCGACACTACGGCTCAACACCTGGTTTGTTTTCTGCTTTTTTTTTGTCCCATTGACCAAAACGCCGGCGCCGTGATAAACGGCCGTGACCCAAACGAGCTCGGTTTTTTCCTCCGGAAACGGTGTTGCACCTAGATATTCTTCGTAGGAACAAGCGAGCACGTTCAGTAGCGCTCTGGAAAGTGTGGTGCTCTTCATGAAGGCCCGAATGAAGTGACAAGTGGAGATGAGTAGGCCCACCGGCGCCCCAGAACGCCGATTCGCGGGGTGCGGGGAGGAGGCGCAAAGACTTTAACATGCCATAGGACAGCATCATGAATACATACAGTGCTAGATTTCGCATCGTTGGACGGCAATGCTCAGGAACCGTTAAAACTAGCGCGCCGCGTGCGCATATGCAGCTAATGACGGGGGTTGATGAAAGGCCGATATTGCAGGCAGTTTGGCCGAGGGGTAGCCCCAGACGTGCCTGGCGGACCAGCCGACTTATACCAAAGGAGTTAAAAGCAGTTGCGCGGGCGGTTGACAACCCACCTCCACAGCATCGTTTTCCCCGGCCGACCCCAACCACACACACGTCTTATCGGTCCGGCCAGGAAATTGAAATCGGGCCCTTGTGCATATGCGATCCAGATACGTCGTATTGTTTGTCCATACACCTCTCCCGAGTTCTTCTTTCTCCTGTACGGCATACTTGAGACATCCTCTTAACGCAAAGGTCACGATGTTTGGACAGCAGACCTATCATTAACAGAAGCATAAAGTCAAGGTCGATTGGACCACCTGCACAATGTCCTCTTGATGCAGCACGTATCGACCGATGTTCCTCCAGGAAATTGGGACTTGGACCTCCTTGCTCTAACCGAGAGCTAGTGCTTCCCTGCCCCTGTAGGGCACATCACCACGATCTCAATGACGATGAAGACTCGCAGTTACAACAGGACTGAGAGAAACAACCAACATGACACACGCTAGGTGAAGAAAAATTAAAATAAAATAAAATAAAAAATCCACAATTTATAGTTTAAGAAACGGCAAGCTAATCAAATGAAACAAAAAGATGAAGAAAAAAACGGCCCGTTAGGAGCGTACAACAGGGATTCGGCACGTATAACATGGATGAACCGAGCATAAACGCATCCACAGGATCGAGGAAGCATACAAACTATGTCGACGTGAGGTCCTTGGAGACGGGGCTGCTGTGCAGATAATACAGACTGTGAGCAGCTGCGTTGGGTTCCTCGGGGGAAAGACAAGAAAGACAAGAAAAAAAGCCATTTGTGGTGATTTGTTTTACAAACGCATGGCTTGGTCGCGACCGTCGGAACGGGTGTGGGTGGTTTTTGCGTGGCTCCAACGTCCACTATGTTTCTTGGCCATAGGACGCCACTGGCAATGCCGGAACAAAGCAACAGGTCCGCCCGTCGCAAACCGTTTCAGCCAAACGTACCTCTTCTCTGAGACTATATTATATTTGATGGCACTGGAAATAGTTGTTATAGTAAAGTGTAAACGTTCTCTCCGCGCCGCGGAGATCAGCGTGCGGGCCGGCGACCTCTCTACGGCCGTGCACGACGCCTACACGAGGCACGACGGGCACAAGGCTCGGCGGTAGACACCGGTCTGTAGAGGTTCGAGAAATGGGCCCGTACTAGAAGCCACGTTGTTACAAAGAGCACGTCCCAGGGATAGTAGTCTCTGGAACAAATTTGAGAAGCAGAACCTGGATGCCGAGATGAGCCAGTGGCTCGAGGACCAGGGCTGCACCTGGGTCAAGATCTGCACCAACCCGGGCGACTTGCAGCTGTGGGACTCGCGCACCATCCATGACGGTTCCATCTCGTCGTCCACCAACGACCGCTTTGCTGCGTGTAAGTGACTTGGCGTTCTCTTCCATTTTGACACCCACCAACTTGCGACACATCTGCCACACGCTGGCCTCGCACGCCACCGAGGAGACCAAGAAGGAACGCCTCCATTAGATGTTACTTTGTTTATATTTTTACTTCTGTTCGTTCTTCTCCCAAATACGTTATTAAAAACTCAAACCTTTTTTAGAAGCGAAAATTCAAAAGCCCCGGCAAAAAAAGATATAATTGAACGACAAACAAAACGTACAGAACGGGTATTCGCTGGTCTTCACCGACCCAACTACTAATCTGCCGATTACTGTTTTATTAGCAATATTTAATCGTGATATATACTCTGTAAATCAATCAAAAATAATCTTCTTACAACACACCCCTTCTATATATTGGCTCGCACCTGAACACTCTCCTCCAACGCTTCTGCTGGCCACCGTGCCGCCAAGTCCTTTACCATGTCGTACGTCAACAGCCACCGGCCCACGCCATGGTACCGCCAGGGGAACGGGTCCTCGCCCGTCTCGTTGGTCACGGGCAGCACAAAGCCGGGCTCGCTCATCCACTGCCGGTCCGCCTCGGCAAACTCCTGGAACCGCTTGTCGCGCGCCTCCTGCTCCAGCCCGTCGTGCAGGTGGTACATGTGCTGGTTGTACGACCCGCGGGCCACTATGCGCTCCGTCCGCTCGCGCCGGCACTCTTCATACACATCAAGAGCCCGCTTCTTGGATGCGCGCGACTTGTCCTGCAGTCGCGCCAGGCACAGCCCCAGCACGCCGCCGTCCTCGAGGGCCATGCCCGCCCCACTGGCCAGGTAGGGCAGCGTGGCGTGCACGGCGTCGCCCAGCAGCGTCAGCGTGGCTGAGGGGTGCGACCACGTAGGCTCGAGCGAGGGCCGAATGCAGAGGCGCCACTTGGTGACGTCGGCCTTGTCGTCGCACAACTCCAAAATCTTGCGGATGCGTGGGTCCCAGTCGCGGTACTGGGCACGCATTTCGTTGACGTTGCCTGCGATGGTGGACGCGCCCGTGGGCATGTCGTCGGGCACGAGCAGCACCATGTTGAAGAGCTCGCCGCCGCGCAGCACGTAGTTGACGGCGTGCGCGTCGGGACCAACCCAGTAGTTGACCTGCGGGTCCTCGATCAGCGGGCACAACTCGGGGTCCTTGCGCATCTCGTCCGTCTTGAGGAGCAACCGGTACGCCAGGTCGCCCGTCAGCACGGGCGGGTCCGTGCGGCCCAGCAGCACCTCCCGCAGCCGCGAGTTGATACCGTCGGCGCCCACCACAAGGTCCGCTGTCATGCGCCGCCCGTCGGCCAGCACCACGGTGGCCTCACTCGCGTCGTCCCCAGCAATTTCCATATCCACCACCCGCGCATTCGTCACCAGCGTCGCGCCCAGCTCCATAGCCCGGTCTAGCAGACACATGTGCAGGTTGGCGCGGTGGAAGTCCATAAACGGCCCGTCGGCGCCCTGGGCGTACGCGTGGTAGTCCATCTCGGAGAGGTGCGTGCCCTTCCAGCTGATAAAGTTGCACTTGCGCGGCCACGTCGCGTACGGCTCCAGTTTGTCCTTGAGACCCCACGAGAAGAGCACGCGCGCCGAGTTGGGCAGCACTTGGATGCCTGCGCCCACCTCGCCAATGGCTGGCGCCGATTCAAGAACCGTCACATCGTGGCCCGCGAGCAGGATGGCAATGGCGGCGCCCAGTCCGCCGAGACCGGCACCAACGACGATGACCTGGGGGGGAGGGGGGGAGATCGTTAGATTACGGCAAAATGAGGTCGTGGGAAAGCGATTTGTGCGTGACATACATTCAGCTTGCTCGAGGCATGCCGCTCGATGCGTTCCTGGACGTGATAGGACTTCATTGTGTGGTGGGATAGTCAAAAAAAAAAGTTGGCCGCAGGGATGATCGTTATGGTCTGGGGGGGAGCTCCAATGACAACAAAAATATAACAATATAGAAGATAAATGGCCCAAATAAGCAAAGTGTGTCAAAGCGGCCAGTCAATAAAGGAGAAATAATAGACCAAAAAAATAGTCCGTTCACGCATACGAACGTACACTCTCCCACTCTCACTGTCGTTCTCAGCTGGCCGAAAGCCGATCACTGCATATGCGCGAAGCTACGAGGGTACGAAGCTACGAAGCTAAGACACTCGAGACACCCACACGAAGACAAAAAAAAAATAAAGAAATGAGGCCATTCGTTGTCTCATTGGCATATTCAGGAAACTGACGCATGGTCGGAGCCAGTCCACCTCCGGCTTCACCGCGTGGTTGTGTTGGCCCTCCCTGCCAGTTGCCGGATTTCCAAGCCAGCCGGTGTCTGCCGAAGGTCTAAAGTGGTGTTATCGGAAACGGCACCAACGTTAACTTGAGCGCGCCTTCCCCTATCTTGGAAATCGACCATTTCGCTATTGCCAGCCCAATTGGGAAAGCTTTTTCCTTTATCTCGCATGTCCTCTTCCTTCCACTTGGCTCGTATTCATTCCATCTCCCACTCTCCCACTCTCCCACTCTTCCAGTGTCCCACTTTTCCAGTCTCCCAGTCTCCCACTCTCCCACTCTCCCACTCTTCTGTCCACTCTTCTTTCCCCACTCTTGCTTTTCCAAAGTACTTTCCACGTGGAGAGAGTCAACATTCATCCTCTGTCCTTTGACACAATCCATCTTGCATCTTCAAACTTCACCAACCCCAACTCAACCCCAACTTCTGACAACCAGAACCGCCAAAAGTGGGAGTTTTGCAAAAAGTGGACGGGCGATACACTCTTTCTTCTCTGTGGCAGACAAACTCGAAATCCGGCAGTGAGACTGCAACTGGTCCCATTTTTCTTTCCATTCTTTTTTTTTTGTCCCCCATCGCGACAATGGACATGAACGTGGCATCCAAGCAGACCGAAGTCATCCAGGGCAGCATTGGCGGCAACGGAAGCAACACCGGAACCGGAACTGGTGCCCCCGCATCCAAACCCGCATCCAAACCCGCATCGACAACGCCAAAGAACTTTGTCTGCCTCCGCGACGGCTGCAACAAGCGGTTTACGCGCGACGAGCATCTCCAACGGCACGCCCTCAACCACACCGAGGGGTACTACACGTGCTCCCGCTGCCGTGCCCACTTTAAGCGGCCCGACCTCCTCGACCGGCACCTGCAGCGGCACCGGCAGCGGGACCTCAAGGTCGGCGCTGAGGGCTACGGCGTGCTCAACACCCGCAAGCGAGCGTGGAAGGCGTTTGACGGCACGGTCGTGCAGAAGAAGCCCTTGCTGACACCGACCACGCCACCGGACCTCCATCTGCTGCGTCCGGCCGACACGACCTCATCGACGGCTCCTTCTTTGCAAGCATCGGAAAAGTCGCAAGACTGGACCGACCAGCTGATTCTCGCTGCCGGCCACATCAACACCATACACCAAAGCAACAACGTCAAAGGGGCTGACGCACTCTACACGACCGAGGCCACCATCTCGCCGCCGCAGACACACACGTCGTCGTCGTGTCTCTCAGACCCCGGACGACAGCCGAGTGCCGAAGCCGAGTCGTACGAGCCATCGCAGTACGAGCAGCCTCGTCCGTACCTGGATCCAGCACTGGAGCAGCAGCAACAACAACACCAGCAGCCCCAGTTTGCATCCATCGCGCCGTTTGTGTCGGTGGGCATCGACTCCATTGCTGGTGCGGGTGGCAACACCAGCCATGCGCCGCGGCCTGTCGCACGGGAGCAGCAGCAGCAGCCTCTCGACTTTCTGTTTGACGACGTGTTCCAGCCCGATACCGCCAGCTCCTTTAACATGCCGTATACGACGGCCTTCAACTACAACTGGCTGTTTAGCATGGATGAAACGACCTTTGAAGGCACGGGCGTCACCGACGGTACAGTGCAGCCGGTGCAGACAATGCAACAGCCGATGGCCTTCCAGTCTCTAGGACAAGAGCAGCAACAAAATCAAAGACAAACCAACGTCAATACATCGCTGGACTACTTTGTCATTAGCCCGGGCTCGGGGTCCTCCCAGACACTGGTGTTTGATGACCAGCGCCAGGTCAGAATGGACCTGGCCAACCCGGCAAAGATGCAACTCACGCCGACATCCCCGGGTGATGCCTCTGACTCTCCCCAGCCGTCGCCACTGGCGTCAGAGCCTGCCCAACACACCCATAAAAACCAACACACCTTTCACCCTCAGAATCACAGAGATCACCAGAATGATGAGAGCCGCTTGACGCAACAGAGCCACCAAGTTCGCCCAAATCTTCCCAAAGACCAGCTTGCGTTTCCTTCAACCCTCCCGGAACTGGAGAGACCCCTGTCCAGCATCCATCCACCGTCCCATCTGCCCGTCATTGACCACGAGACGCGCGAAAGGCTACTGCAAGTCGTGGACGCGTGCCACCCGGCCCTCCCTGACGGCCAGCTCAGCACCTGGGACCACCCGCTGCTGGCCATTGGCCCCCTGCAAGACTTTTGCGACTTGTTCTTCTCCCGTTTCAACACGGCCTACCCGCTCATCCACCAGGCCACCTTCCAGCCGTGCGAAACCGAGCCGCTGCTGCTGCTTGCCGTTGTGCTCTTGGGCACGACGTACTCGAGCAAAGAAGCGCACCAGCTCGCCGTGTGCATCCACGACGTCATGCGGCCGTGCATCTTTGCGCACACTGACTTTGGCGCCAAGCCCAGCCTGTGGATGCTGCAGACCATCTTGCTTGTTGAGTGTTTTGGCAAGTCGCGGGCGGGCCAGAAGCAGCACGACATGAGCCACCTCTTCCACGGCCTGCTCATCAACCTGATCCGCCGGTCGGACTGCCAGTCGGCGCGGTCCACCATCCCCGAGTGGAGGGGTGACGAGACGCCGGACACTGTTGATGGACGCTGGCGGAAGTGGGCCGTCGAAGAAGAGATGAAGCGGCTGGCCTTGCTCTGCTTCATGTGGGACACGCAGCACGCTGTCCTCTTCTGCCAGAGCCTGTGCATGTCCGCTTTTGAGCTGCGGCTCACCATGCCGTGCAGCCAGCTGCTGTGGGAAGCACGCACCGCCGTCGAATGGAAGACCATCGCCGTCGCCCAGCAGGGCCTGGGCCAAGACATGCACTTTTTGACGTGCCTGAAAATGTACTTGATGTCACCCACGGCGAACAGGCCCCCCGCCTTGCAGCAGCTCAATGCCCTGTCCCGTGTCCTGCTACTTCACGGCCTGCTGTCCATCTCGTGGGACATGCAGCGGCGCGACGATACGGCCCTCGGTGTCATTGACAACATGGTCGTTGGTGTCGGTGGTGGCAATGCCGTGGGCGGCGGTCACTGGCGTGACCGCATGTCAGAAGCGTACGATCGGTGGAAGGCCGACTTTGATGCCTACTGCACGGACACGGCTGTGCGGCAACATCAGTATATGCAGCGCGAGCAGCAGGTGGACGAAGAAAATGGCAACGGAGGTGACGAGACTGCCACGGCACAGCACTGGGAGACGGCGTTGCGCGAATGCGCCACGTTCGCAGCGGCCTACAAGGCCATCTACCACGCCGCACATGTCCTCCTCAATTCGGATTTCCTCGATGTGCAAATCTACGCCGGCGCACGCCAAATTCTCGGTCGGCCCGTCCAGCGCGGCGACTTTTTGCGGTCGGAGCGGATCGTCAAACAGTGGGCTGTCGCCGAGGTTAGTCAGGCTGGGCGAGGCAGCAACGCTGGCGTGTCTTCTGCCGGCGCCGCCACGACCGCTGCCAAGGCTGCCTGGCACGCGGCCTGCCTCGTCCACGATGCCTCGCGGCACCTCGACGACTTTGACGCCATGGGTTTATTCCATGTGCCCTGGTGTCTGTACTTGGCGACGCTGACCTGCTGGGTCTTCCACCACACGCGGCCAAATGAACAGAGCGGAGGCGACGACAACAGCGAGATCGTCTGGGACGCGCGGCAGGAAATGGACGACCTGGTGGCGAGCATGGCGGGCGCGCAGCCGGCCAATTTGATGTGCACCCAGGGGCAGCGGAAGACGGGCGCTCTGGTCTGGATCATGGCCAACGTGTTGAGCAATGTGCGCTGGGGCATTGTGCATGCGGGCGTTGTGGTGCTGCGCGGGCTTGTGCCCTTGCGGATGATCAACCAGTACGAGTCGGTTTGAGCCATTTCTATTGTGTATTTGCGTAGATTGTCTATGAACATTTTCATTTTGTGATGATTTTGGCATTTTTATGAGATCCTCTACATGGTGGCATGTTACGTCTTTTGATTTGACTACCACATTGTCACGCCGCCATCGACCCGGAAATCGGCGCCTGTGCAATAACTAGAGAATGTTAGTATACGTCTCATCCCAGCCACTGCATCAATAGGCTTCACTTCGTACCTGCTCGCATCGCTGGCGAGGAACACGCAGGCGCCCTTGATGTCGTCGGGCCCAGCCACACGGCCATTCAAAATCTCGTCCTTCCAGCTCTCGAGCAGGTGCGGGAATGGCGCCGTCATCTCCGTGCGCACATACCCGGGGCTGATCGAGTTGACGCGGATGCCGTGCGGGCTCAACTCCGCCGCGATGGGCGCCACCATTGCCCGCACGGCGCCCTTGGTCCCGCAGTACGCCGACGACCGCTGCGACCGGATGGCCATGTGGCTGGCGATGCTGGCCACCAGGATGATGCTGCCCACCTTGGTGCCGCTCTTGAGCATCGCCTCGGCGCCCTTCTTGGCCGTAAAGTAGACGCCCTTGCAGTTGATGTCGTACAGCCGCGCAAAGTCGGCCTCGGTCGTGTCGAGAAAGGCCACGTCCTTGTTGACGCCGGCGCAGGCCACGACAATGTCGAGGCGGTCGCTACCAAAGTCGCGGGCGACAGCGGAAAACCCCTCCTCCAAGCTGCTCATCGACGCGACGTCCACCGTGTAGTACTTGGCCTCGACGCCAAAGTCGGATGCAATTGTATGAAAGCCGGCGACGGGGTCCATGACGTCAAACACGGCAATGTCGGCGCCGGCCTCGGCGAGGCCCTGAGCAAACGCGAGGCCGCAGCCACGGGCGCCACCGGTGACGACGGCGAGGCGGCCCTTGAGGGAAAATTTGGACATTGTGGGGGGAGGGATGAAGGCGGAGGTTGTGTGTGAAAGCTGATCATGCGCGAGATGAGAAGCTTCCCCTGTCAACAAAACGACAACTGGCACGGAATGGGAATGTTTGTTACTTGAGCTTGTCATACAATTTCTTTTAATTTTCTTTTCTTTGGCGGAATTACCCTTTCCGTACAGCTAGCAACCTGTCTACTTTCCTGCCGGCAGTACGGCGGATGCAAGCAGACAGATCGTCCCCCACTTCTGTCGCGCACTGGTGATGTTTGTTCTAAAGGTGGACGGAAGGGTGGGGAGTAGCTTGGCCGCGAGCGGAGTCCCGTCCTTGTTCGCGCCGTAAATGGACATCCACTTTCGAGGGCAGCCAGCTATTTATCATCGGCTTATCTTTTGACCAGAAAGGCAGGATGACGTACGAGCAAAGGAAAGTTATTTGTGTGCCTTGTTACCCACTGCAAATTGCCCCTCGGTCTCTGAGCGATCACAAGAACATCGCCAGTCACAGAAACACCATTACGAATCGGGGAACAAGGAACCACACGAACCACAAAACGAACCACTACCTCCACAACCATCAACACCACTATAATGGGCAAGAAAAAGGTCATGGTTGGCTACGGCGTCGACATTGACGCCGTCGCCGGCTGGCTGGGCTCGTACGGCGGCGAGGATTCCACAAGTGACATCAGCCGCGGCCTGTGGGCGGGCCACATTGGCACACGCCGCGTGCTCAAGCTCTTTGACAAGTACAACATCAAGGCGTCGTGGTTTATCCCGGGCCACTCGCTCGAGACCTTTCCCGAGGAGTGCGCCATGGTGCGCGACGCCGGCCACGAGATCGGCCTGCACGGCTACAGCCACGAGAATCCAGTCGATATGACTTTGGAGCAGCAGCGCGACGTCCTCGACAAAACTTTCAAAATGCTCACGGAGTTCTGCGGAAAGCCTCCGAGAGGCAGCGTAGCCCCCTGGTGGGAGACCAGCGCCGAGGGCACCGAGCTGATGCTGCGGTACGGCATCGAGTACGACCACTCCATGAGCCACGAGGACTGCCAAATGTACTGGCTGCGCACGGGCGACACCTGGACCAAGATTGACTATGCGCAAAACGCCGAGACGTGGATGAAGCCGCTCGTGCGCGGGCGCGAGACGGGCCTCGTCGAAATCCCCGGGTCGTGGTACATTGACGACCTGCCGCCCATGATGTTTATGAAGAACTCGGCCAACTCGCACGGCTGGGTCAACCCGCGCGACATTGAGGACATTTGGCGCGACCATTTCGACTACTTTTACCGCGAGTACGACGAGTTCATCTTCCCCATGACCATCCATCCGGACGTCTCGGGCCGGCCCCACGTTCTCCTGATGCACGAGCGGCTCATTGAGTACATCAACAAGCACGAGGGTGTTGAGTGGATGACATTTGCCGAGGTGAGCATCTTTCCACGAGACCGGGGGAGTGTAAATTGACTCTAACCACACGAACTGCCAGATGAGCGACTACTTCAAGAGCAAGAACCCACCGCCCGAGGGTGCGCTGATGCCCGCATCGGCGGAAGAGGTCATGAAGAACCTGGCAAACGGGACACTGTAGAGGGGGGATCTTGCAGGACAGTTCGCGAACCATGTAGTTACCAGGCACACAATGATGAATGAATCTTTCCGCAAGCATTCCAGGTAAACAATGATGCACGGGCAAAAAATGACTGTGTAATTAGTAGTTCGTCGTGAAGATTGACATGGATCAACTTGGCCTCATTCTGAAGAATGCAAATATTGTCAAAGGTTAATCCCGTACTTATTTTTATCGAAAATGAAGACGAAATATAGAAAAAAATTAAGTAAATTAAATCCAAACAGACACATATTCAAATCAAGTTAATGAGACTTTATATATCCATCTAATGCTAGACCTCAGATTCCTCATGCGTGACTTTTCAGGCTTTGCTGCAGCAAATCATGAATGATCTTGCCGGCTGCCAGGACCTTTTCTTCTTCCAGCTTGCGGCCAATGATCTGAAGGCCAACCGGTAGGCCGAGTCCCATCATGTCCTGTTTGTTGTCGGACCACACTTTGGCGTTCCACACATCCGCGTCGTTGCGCGCCTCGTACTGCCATGGCGCATCCACGTCCGTTTTGTTCACGCGCCCAGCCGGCAGCACCAGCGCCGGGTAGTCGACAAAGTTCCAGACCTTGGTGTAGCCGACCCAGCGGCAGCCGCCGTGGGGGACGGCCGTGTGCGGCATGGGGGGCATAATCAGAACATCGGCCATCCTTCCCGTGGCAGGAGACCGCAGAGCCTTCCACTTGGCGAGGTAGGCCTGCTGGAGCGCCCACTTGCGGCGGTTGAGCTGCCAGTAGTCGTAGACGGAAATGGCGGGGCCACGGTCGACGAGCATGGCGACGTGCGGGATCATGGGCTCGCCGGCCACGGCCACGTCGCGGCGGATGTCCTCGCCGCCGTCGGCCGCGTAAAAAGCGTCCTGGACGGCGACGATCTCGGGGTGCAACGAAGCGTTCCACGCAAAGACGTCGTGGCCAGCGGCGCGCAGACCTTCGACGGTTTCTTCGAGCACCCGGGTCAGTGGTGGATGGGGCCGCACGACGTCGTCGTCGTAGAGCACGCCCACGGTCAGGGGCCGGGAGAGGGTCTCATTGTAGACGACATCCCGCCACGGCAGCGGCGCACAGCGGGCATCCCAGTCCCAGGGCTTTTGGTCGGCCAGCAGCCGCATGGTGAACGTCACCGAAGCCAGGCTGCGTGCGAGCGGTCCAACCGACGAAGGGACGTGCTCCTGGCCCTCCGTCGAGACGGCCACGCCGGTGTATGGGAGGCGGGCGCTCTAGGTGCGGTCAGTCGAGGAGGCAAGCAAACAATGTATACAGGGGGGGGGGGACAAGGACTCACACTCGGTTTCAGCCCGTAGAGGCCCATCATGTGCGATGGCCCGCGGATGCTGCCGCCAATGTCGGTGCCCCAGCCGAGCGTGCTGCCTTTGAGGAACAACAGAGCCGACTCGCCCCCCGTGGAGCCGCCGGGCGTGTAGCGGTCGTCTAGCGGGTGCGTCGTCGCGCCCCAGAGCGGGTTGTCCGTCTCGCACCACATGATGCTCTGCGGAAGGTTCGTCTTGGCGATGAACACGGCACCGAGTGACTCCAGCATGGTGACGAGGACCGCGTTCTCGGCCGCCGGCGTGCCCGCACGGCCAACGTAGCCGAGTGTGCTGTCGTGGCCGCGGACATCAAACTGGTCCTTGAGCGTCATGGGGACGCCGTGCAGGGGGCCAACGGGCGCACCATGTGCAGCAAGATGCTCGTCTAGTTGCCTTGCACGGGTCAAGCCCTCGTCAAAGAGCGTTTCTGTCAGGCTGATGTTGATCGGGGGGTCAACTCTCGCTCATGCTATTTTGTTCGTCTTCGCACCTCCCGTCAACGCGTCAAGCATACCAGTTTGTCTGCTATCGGTCAGTCACGGGCATTCCAACCGGAAAAGACAAACAAAGACACACCTTCTTATGCGCCTCAATGCATCGCGCGATATAGGCCGCCGTCACGTCTTGCGCGCTGACGTCGCCGCGCGCAATCGAGGCCGCCAGCTTGCCAATGTCGCCCTCGTCGACAATCGTCGAATCGCGGACCACGTAGCCTTTGCTCTCAAACGCGGCAATGGCGTCGGCCTGTGCTTGCCGCTTCTCAGCAACGACATCCTGCCACGGCCGGCGTTCCATCGTCAGTCGGAGGTGTGTCGCGTGCGGGGAACAGTGTCGTCGTGCTCCGTACTTTCTGTCTGCTTGTCGGTCTTACCCGTCACTCATTCGAGATGCACACTGTTTGACCGTTCCTTCCTCGGTCAGTCGCCCTCTTTCGCTCCTTCCCTTTCTCTCCTTTGGCATTTCTCCTTTCTCTTTTCTCCTCCGTTTTCGCTTATTCTCGGCGTTTGAACGCCGAGCGCCGAATTGTAGATAAGTCAACGGCGCTTTATCGCCTTTTTTTTCTTTTCCCACTCCGATAAAGCTGTTCACGTCTGTCCCATCCTGCTCCATGGCTACCTTGTTAGCTCCCTTTCCTAAAATGGAATAGCGCGCTGTCAACAACACAAGTCGAACCGATCCCTGCGCCCTGAGAAGGAGGACCCGTTTACCAAGAGTGGGGGACAGACAACTAGCATTTTGTCTCCAACTGGCTCTGTATCGTGTACCATGACGTTTGATGGGCAGTTTCTCGTTTGGCAAAAGCCTTTTTGTGGTACGACGAAGACGGATCTCGAGACTCTTTATCAGAGTCGACAAGAAAACACATCATTTTATTTTGATACCTTATTTTGATACCTTATTTTGAAAAAAAAAATTATTCGGCAAAGCACCAACGTAGATCATATAACCTACTTGTTGGCCATAGTGCAGGCACTTCGCGATACACCGATAAGACACACCAACACGATAACACACCAACACACGTCTACACACGACTATACACGACATCACCACATTACCATACAAGATCTTTGACAAATGACTGCCAACGGAGAACTCGGCCTGGCCGTCAACGGCAACGGCGAACCGCTGACGCTGCTCCGGCCCATGGCGGACCCAACGATGCCGCGCTGCGAGGTGTGCGTGGTCGGTGCCGGGCCGGCGGGCCTGATGCTGGCGTCCAACCTTGTGCGGTTCGGCATCCAGACCAAAGTCGTCGACGAGCGGCCCAGCCAGACGCCCGTGGGCCGCGCCGACGGCCTGCAGCCCAAGACGCTCGAGACGCTGCGGATGATGCGCCTGGGCGATCAGTTGACCCGGCTGGGCACCAAGGTGTACGACATTTGCATGTGGGCGTCTTCCCCTACAGGAGGTCTGCAGAGGAGTGGCCGCGAGGTGCACTACCCGGCGTCGGCGGTGGACCTTGTCGATCCGTACATTTTGCTGTGCCACCAGGGGATGGTGGAGAGCATGTTTGTGGAGGATCTGCGGTTCCGGGGGGTGGAGGTGGAGAGGAGTACGAAATTTGCGTCGTGCACGCCCACGGAGGAAAACAGTGGTCTTGTGGTGGAATGCAAGTACAATGTGACGCAGGACGACAAGACCATCGCCGCCGAGTACGTCGTGGGCTGCGACGGCGCGCACTCGCAGGTCCGGCGCATGATCCCCGAGGCGTATGCGACCGGCACGCCGCACGACTCGCTGTGGGGCGTGCTGGACGGCGAGGTGGACACGGATTTCCCCGACATCTGGAGCAAGACGGTCGTGCATTCGGCCGCGCACGGGTCGATCCTCGTCATCCCGCGCGAGCGCAACAAGACGCGGCTTTACATTGAGATCAAGGGCGGCGCCTCCTCCAAGGGCCTGGGGCAGGAGTACGTCATGCAGCGGGCTGCCACCATTTTGGCCCCCTACCGCATCGCCTGGCGGTCCGTCGAGTGGTTCGGACGGTACCAGGTGGCCCAGCGCGTGGCCAACCGGTTTGTGGACCCGGCGTCGGGACGCATCTTCCTGGCCGGCGATGCCAGCCACGCGCACTCGCCCAAGGCCGCGCAGGGTATGAACACGAGCATGCACGACGCGTGGAACCTGGCCTGGAAGCTCAACCTGGTCCTGCGTGGGCTGGCCTCGCCCTCTGTCCTTTTGGCGACCTACGAGGAGGAGCGCAAAAAGATTGCCCACGACCTCATCGACTTTGACGTCGATCACGCCAACGAGATTGCCCGCGGCGATGCGGTAGCGCTGGCCGACAACTTCCGCAACAACATTGGCTTCATCTCCGGTGTGGGGGTGACCTATGCTCCGAATGTGCTCAATGTGCCAGCAGACGCGGCTGTCGGCGGAGCGCTCCCCGGCTGCAACCCCCCGCCGGCCAAGGTCACGCGCTACATTGACGCCAACCCCGTCGACATCCAGACGGACATTCCCGCCCTCGGCCAGTTCAAAGTCTTTATCGTCGTGCCCGACGTCGCCCAGGACTTTTTGGGGTCGCTCTGTGCGTCCATGGCCACTCCCACGTCCCTGTTGAGCCGCCTCTCCGCTGCTGCCCGGCACTCGTACGCCACAACGCCGCGCACGGCCGGCCCCGAAGACGACTACTTTTGCCCAGAGCGCTACACCGCCGTCAGCGATCTGTTTACCTTTGCTCTCATCAGTAGGTCGCCCTCCTCTGTATTTCTTCTGGCCCCTCTACTAACACTTCCAGCCTCCGCCGACAAGAACACATTCGAGATTGCCGGCCTCCCGCCCATCCTCACCGGCAGCCCGTGGACCATCTACCTCGACGACGCGGCTGCCCTTGACACACAGAGCCGGTCGTGCATGGACAAGTGGCTGGGCGGCTTGTCGTCGAGTGAAGCAGCCATTATCAACGTGCGGCCCGACGGCTACGTGGGCTCCGTGAAGCGGTTTGCGTCAACTGCCGCGGCCGGTGTGGAAGCAGCACAGTGGGTGGACAAGTACTACGATGGATTCCTGCAGGTGCCGCAGTAGATGATCTTGGAGCTAGAGCACGATGGCATATTGTATTATAGGCTTTTACGGTTGCATTTAATTTTTGTTTAAAGAGAAACTAAAGAAAATGTCTTATTTCACCTCTATTCTTCACCTCTGTCGCTGTGCATCAGCATCCAATACCATCCACAACTTACTGAGTAAAACTGCACGACATACATCTGTCAATGACAGTTCCTTGCAATACAAAGCCAGTGGCAAGACGTAATAATCGTCTTATGGACATGGTGATACTCATGCGTACTCGTTCCACTGCCAGCTCCATGATAAGCTTCATGATAAGCAGCTCAATACTGAATATGGTCATGACAAACTACATGCTCTTTACGCCATACAAACTTAGCAGGGTCCAGCTAAACGTCTGGCCCCCACCTCATTGAGCTTTTCTTTCTCCCCCCCCCCCCCCCTATTTACTTTGTCGGCAAATCCACACCCCACTCCTGTCCCAAAAGGGGCCACTCCCACTCTTGACAGTTAGCGGCTTATGGGGCGAGGCAGGTCTGTCAATGGAATTGCGTCTTTGAAAACGAGGAAAGCAGGAAAAGGCTTTCACTTTTGAAAAGAAATAAAAAAGAAATGAAAAATAACTGAGATAGAAAGAAATGAAAAAGACACAAGCCGAGAAAGATAACTGACCCTCTGATTCCCTAATTCCTATTCCTTTTGGCAATACCACACCACCCTCTCCGATATCGATAGTCATACCAATCTACCATTCCATACTCTATCCATCTCAGCTCAACTCAGCCTCTTGTTCCCGGGTCCGAAGTTACCACCACCACCACCACCATCGCCCCCCTCACGATGCCTGCTGCCATCACACCGCCGCTGTCCTTTGCACCCCTCCGAGACACCAAGGTCTTCTCGGCCTGGCAGCTCGGCCGCCTGCAACTCGCCCACCGCATCGTCCAGGCGCCCTGCACACGCATGCGCTCCGACAAGGTGGCCCGCGGCGTCTTCGTGCCCGTCGACCGCCACGTCACGTACTACCAGCAGCGTGCGTCGGCCGGCGGCCTGCAAATCACCGAGGCCATTGACATTTGCCTCGATGCATCGGCGTACCCGGGCGTGGCGGGTGTTTTCACAGAGGAACAGCTGGCCGGCTGGAAGAAGGTGACGGACGCCGTGCACGGCAAGGGCGGTTTCATCGTGGCCCAGCTGTGGCACACGGGCCGCGCGACGAGCCCCGGGCTGCTGGGCGGCAACGGCGCGCAGCCCATCAGCAGCACGACGAAGCCGATGGCGGGCACGTACCTGGACGGGCTCGAGTGCGCGACGAACCCGCCGCGGGCTATGACGGTCGACGAGATCCATGCCCTCACCACCGAATGGGCCGCGGCGGCCAAGCGCGCCGTCGAGGTGGCCGGGTTCGACGGCGTCGAGATCCACGGCGCCAACGGGTACCTGCTGGAGCAGTTTTTGCACGACAACATCAACGACCGCACGGACGCGTATGGCGGGTCCGTCGAGAACCGGTGCCGGTTTGCGATCGAGGTCGTCGAGGCTGTGGCCGCGGCCATTGGCGCCAACCGCACGGGCATCCGCCTGTCGCCGTACAACTACTTCCAGGGCACCAAGGACAGTAACCCCAACGAGCACTGGGCCTACCTGTGCGAGCGTCTGGCGAGTCTGCCCGAGGCCCACCGGCCCGCGTTTGTTCATATGTAAGTCAGCTCGCACTTTCCATCTTCCGTGTTCCTCCGCTAACTGCCCAGGATTGAACCCCGTTTCGACGAGATTTTGGACGAGCAAAAGAAGATGGCCGCCCTGGCCGAGTACACGGCGCAGCCCGTCAATTCGCTGACGCCCTTGCGCACCATTCTGCAAAAGGGCGGCATCCAGTTCCTGGCGGCCGGCGGCTTCAACCGTGACAACATGGTGCCCAAGATTGACGGCGGTCTGGCTGACGCCGTTGTCTTGGGCCGCCTCTTTATCGCCAACCCGGACCTCGTCGCCCGCCTGCGCAACGGCTGGCCCCTCAATGCCTACGACCGCGCCACCTTTTACGGCGCCACCCCGCCGGAGAAGGGCTACACCGACTACCCCGTGTATGCTGTTGATGTGGTCAAGGTGGTCGGTGGTGCAGAGAGCAGTGCCGAGGAGAAGGCGGTTGAGGCCACAGCGTGATGGAGGGGAGGGGCCTGCCGTTGGTGGCACGGAGTACACTTGTTGATTTGTGTTGATTTGCTATTATTCTATCTTTTCGCTCTCTTGTTTCTTTATCTTCTTTAAAATAAAATCTTGATAAAATTGTCCTACATCGACAGACTATAAAATTCTTGAGGGGAATGTCAAAAAGTCTGTAAACAGAACGGTCACCCATTGGATGCCACTCTTTTCCGAGTCGGGTTCACATTCGACTGTTTCGTATAGGCCAACTCGCCTTGCTCTTTCGGAAGAACGGACACGCCAAGTTTACCGAGAATGCACAGGAAGAACAAGAGCTTGCCTATTTCGTTGTCTCTGTCAAGGTAAGGCCCTCCTCCACGTTCGTGCGCTAGTCACGCTGTACACTGGCTTCCCAGTGCAAGCGTTCTTTCCCTGATAGTCGGGCGTGTTGGTAGATCGTGCCTGCCCTATTTTAGCCAGGCCTCAAGATCCCGACTTACACACGCTGATATCCCACTTTTGGCAGGTCTTGCCTTCCCCATTTCTCAAGATAAGGGGTCCCCAAAAAAAGGTGGAGGCAGGTGCGATTGTCAACGATTGCTAGTTAGTGATTGCCCGCGCTTGCAGGGAGAGACGGAAAGGAAAACGGGAAATCGCCCTCTCGTGGCAGGCAGGTGGGCCCAGAAAAACTCCCTTGACAGTGGCAATCAGTCAATCAGGAGCCCTCGAAATGAGGAGAGCGAGATACACCCAACGCCGGTCCGTCCGATATTCAATATCAATACTGCTCTACCTAATCTTGGATTGTAAAGTCATACGGTCGAAAGAGAAAGAAAATACAACGCGGCTTTGCAAACCAAGTGCCGGATGTAAACAATGCTGTTATTTACAAATACTGCACACGAGGACGCAGAATAAAAAGTGACCGGGTTGCACGAGACAGATCGTCTTTTTTTTAATCCAAGTCAACAGCCCTCAGCCTTCAGACTTCTCGTCTTTTCAGTCTTGTTATTTGCATCCTCTTTTGTTTCCTTCCTTGACATCTCCCATCACTTCTTTTCCTTTCTCCTCCACCATGGACGTCTCCATCGAGCACCGGGAGTCGCCCGGCACGGTGACGCTCGTCGATCTCGCGGGCAACATCCACGCCAAACACAGCTCGTCCCAGAAGGAGATCATCCTGAGCCCGACGCCCAGCGCCGACCCGAACGATCCGCTCAACTGGTCGCCGTGGCGCAAGTGGCGCGCGACGCTATGCACTCTCCTCTTCACGTGGTGCGTTTGCTGCTCGTCGTCGGCGTGTTTTTCCGTCTTTGTGCCCATCTACGAGCAGAGCGGTATCAGCCTGGACCATCTCAACCAGGGCACCGGCTACATGTACCTGCTGTTCGGCTGGGGCCTGCTATTCTGGCAGCCGCTGGCCCTGACGTTTGGCCGTCGCGGTGTGTTTTTGATGTGCCTGCTCGGCACGTGTCTGATGAACGTCTGGGCCGGCTACGCGGTGACCAACGGCACCTGGATCGCCTCGCGCATCCTCATCGGCTTCTTCGGTGCGCCCTCCGAGGCGCTGGCCGAGGTCGTCATGGCGGACCTGTGGTTTGCGCACGAGCGTGGCACGTACATGGGTCTCTACGTGATGGCACTCTATGGCGGCTCGCTGTCGCCCGTGCCTGCCGGCTACATCACCAATGCCATGGGCTGGCCGTGGGTGCTGTGGTGGTGCGCCATCCTCAACGCCTTTGGCTTTGTGGCCTGCTTCTTCTTTTTGGAGGAGACCATGTACCACCGCGAGGAGCTGCCGACGACCAACAACGTCAGCGCCGTGGCCGCCAGCTCGGCCGATGCCGTCATCTCGACCGAGAAAGACTTGAGTGCTACAAAGCCCGAGGCCGCCACCGACTCCGACAGCAGTATGCGCGGCCGCGAAATGGCCTTGGCCGGCACGTCCTACCCCGTGCGCTCTTACTGGCAGAAGCTGGCCTTCTTCCGGTCGCTCGACGGCCGCCGCAACACCTTCTGGGAACAGACCTACAAGCCGCTGCTGCTCGTCCGCTTCCCCGGCATCGTATTTGGCGGCTTTATCTACGGCTGCTACCTCAACTGGTTCTCCATTGTCAACGCCACCGTCAGCATCTTCTTCACCTCGGCCCCCTACAACTGGTCGTCGGCCAACGTCGGTCTCTCCTACATTGCCGAGGTCCTGGGCACCTATGCGTCCGGTTTCGTTGCCGGTCGCCTCGCCGACCGCCTCACCATCTTCCTGGCCAAGCGCAACAATGGCGTTATGGAGCCCGAGTTCCGTCTCTGGATTTTCGGCCTGCTGGCCCTCCTTGCCCCCTTTGGTCTTTTCCTCTATGGCATCGGCTACGCTCACGGCCTCAACTACTGGGCCCTGCTCATTGGCATGCTCATGATCGGCTTCGTCGGCCCCGCCTGCGGCTCGCTCACCGTCACCTACATTGTCGACTGCTACCGTGAGATGAGCGGCGAGGCCCTCATCACCGTGATCCTCATCCGCAACACCATGAACTTTGGCTTCAACTACGGCGTCACGCCCTGGGTCGATAACATGGGCGCCCAGAACACCTTTTTGCTCGCCGGCGTCATCGCTTTTGTCACCACCCTTGTCTTCCTCATCATGATCTTCTGGGGCAAGAAGATGCGCATGGCCGGTGCGGCCACCTACTGGAAATTTGTCGAGGAGTCTCTGTAAGGAGTGTATGGGTGGACAGAGAAGACACTACGGTTTTCCAATTGACGTGGATAAAAACACAACGGAGATACAGCTTTCAAGGAGATTCAGTTTTATTCGCGTACAATTTCAATGATTATTCTATTTTTTTTACTTTTTTTTTTTTTTTTCATATTACTTTTATTACAATTTCGGCGGTTATCACGTTGGTTTCGTTGCGCGGCCTTGTACTTACCACTATTTCTGCCAAGATAAACGAATAAAGTATACTCCAATAATTCAAAATGCAAAATGGTGCCACCCATACCAAACAAGAGTCATGCGTTCCAGAGTCCATAATCACAAGGCTTGCGTATCTCTTCTCGCCTCAAAAAATGCTCACCTGACTGTTTGTCGTTGACAATGACAAATGCCAACGTTTCCAAGGATCTGTTCCCCTCCCCAGAATATTCAACACGGCCTCCGCTACCAATGCGAGCTTGCTTAATCCCGAGATCTCGGGTATTCGGATGGCGAATTTCTGTCTTTGTGGCCAGAAGTGTACAAAAGTCCCACCTCAGAGGGCTAGGGTCAAGATGTCAAGAGTGGGGGTATAGATGGGGGGAAGAAATGGGGGTTAGAGGAATGGGAACAGCTAACAGATACGGGTTTGAGGGGAGAACTCGTCTGGATACATGTCGTACGAGCAAAATCAATCGAAACTCTCCACTTTGGCCGAGTTTCCTTTTGCATCCTGTAAATCGGCAAGCTGTCTCCTGCAGACACCGGAAGCGTTGGCGTTCTGCGCGGCACCTTATCGACAAGCTCCGCATTCAACGTTAGCACTCGACGAGACACCACAGCCAACACGAACACCACAGATACCGATCGAGTATAGCTCCGTGATAGCTTCACTCTTCATTATCCACTTATACCCATGTGCAGCTACTCCGTACTTTTTCATTGTTAGCCCAGGTTCAACTTCTTCGTCTACAACGAACATCATCATCACCAACACGAATCAACTTCCTTCCGTCATTAACACGCAAACAAAACACACCTTTACAATGGCTCCTGCAACGATTCCCATCATTGACTTTTCTGGTGCGTGGTTGTATCCCCCTTTTCACTACAGTATATTTTTCACTACAGTATATCTTTCTAAGCACATTGTCGACAGGCTTCTACTCTAGCGACCCGGCCACGAAGCAGGCCGTGGTGGACCAGATCCGCGAGCAGTGCGGCATCAATGGCTTCTTCCAGATCACGGGCCACCGCGTCAACCATGCGCTGCAGGAGAACGTGCTGCACTGGAGCAAGCAGTTCTTTGCGCTGCCGGACGAGGCCAAGCAAGCGTGCGCCAAAGAGAAGAACACATGGAACCGTGGCTATGAGATGCTGCGCTCGCAGATCCTGGAGGAGGGCACGCAGCCTGAGCTCAAGGAGGGGTTTTACATTGGCGCAGACATTCCCACAGACCATCCCTATTTTGTCAACAAGAAACTCAACAGCGGGCCCAACGAGTGGCCCACGGCGGGGTTTGACTCTGACTCGCTGAATGGGTTCAAGACAGGCACCATGGACTACTACCACGCTACGGTCTCGCTGGCCGGGGACGTCCTCCGGGCCCTGGCCCTGTCGCTGACGCTCGACGAGTCCTTCTTTACGCAGTTCATGGACGGCGCCGTCGCCACCATGCGCCTCCTGCACTACCCCGTGCAGCCCCCCGACAGTGACGCGAAGCTGACGCGCGGTATCGGCGCGCACACCGATTTCGGTGCCATTACGTTGCTGCTCCAGGACAACGTTGACGGCCTCCAGGTCTGGGACAAGCACACCGACTCTTGGATCGACGTCGAGCCTGTCAAGGGCGCCTACGTCGTCAACCTCGGCAACCTCATGCAGCGCTGGACCAACGAAAAGTACATTAGCAACGTCCACCGCGTCATCAACCACTCCGGCCGCGAGCGTTTTTCGATTCCGATGTTCATCTCGGGCAACCCCGACTACGTTGTCGAGTGCATTCCCAGCTGCAAGGCCCCCGGCGAGCCCAGCAAGTTCCCGCCCACGACCGTCGAGGCGGCCGTGTCGAGCGGTTATGCCGAGTCGTACGGGCGTGCACAGCGCTTCAAGCAGGGTCTGGAGCGGGCCGTGGCCGCGTCGGCGTGAGAAACCAAAAAAAGGGCGGAACAATCTTTGACTAGGGGTAGTGAGGTTGGTCATGTAACGAGATATGATGTAAAAAGAAAAATTCAGAAAGTAAAAATGAATACGTATTATTATTATTATTATTATCCGCCTTTCTCAGCCAATCCTGGCTATTGGCGACTAGCTAGACAGAACCCTCCTGGGGAAAAAACTGTCACAGATCTAAGTGGGTGTGTGTTCTAGTTACAGGTGTGTGTAGTAAGCCACGAATGGTTACAATAAACAAATAGGAAATAAAACAAAACAAAACAAAATAAATAAAACAAATAGACATATAGGAAATAACCGATCGTATATCGGTGTAGGTGTCGCTTTACGCTGGCGTCGGTGACCTCTCTAGCTCTCTGGCGAGGCTGTACTCCGTGAGTCTCCCGCTCCGAATAAGCCAGCGGAGGAGTGGTCGGGCCGTGAGGCCCGTCTGTAGTCGGCGGTCTAGGTCCGCCAGCGTTTGTGGCCAGTCGGCCGGCCGTGGTGGTGCCGCTGTACAGGATATAAGAACGTGGGCCGACGTCTCCTCCCTGGCGCCGCAACGGCACGCCGGCGAGTCGGCCGTTCCTCTCCAGGAGAGGTAGGCGTTAAGGCCGACGTGCCCGGTGCGGATCTGCGTGAGGAGGCTGCTTTCGGCCTTAGTGAGGTGAAGGTGGCGGCGCCGTACAGCCCGTGCTGTCCAGCACGGCGTCTGTGCCGCGAAGGATCCTACGGAGTGGCCGTTGCCGGCGTCCTGTTGCCAGCGGGCCTTCCAACGGTCGGTGACGGCAGTCCAGTCCGTCTCTTCGGGGGTAGGCGGCGGGGGTAGGGTGGGGATGGGTGTGTAGTAATTAGTGAACGGTCGGGGGCGGTGGACCGCGTCCCGGATCGCTTGGGCTTTCGCCTGGTAGTCCGGCCGGGATAAAAATACGGCGCGGCGGTAAGCTAAGTAAAGGTTTAACGGGGGTATACCCGCCTCGGAGTGGAGGAGGTGGATAGGCGTAGATTTATAAGCCCCGAGGACGGTACGGAGGTAACCGTGGAAGATAGTGTCGAGGGAGGTCGTCGGCCGGCGGTTACCCTTCTCCGGGAGGAAGACACTCGCGCCGTAGGCTGCTGTGCTCCGGAGCACTGCCGTATAAATCGTACGGGCCCACGGGAGCGTACAGCCCCACGTCTTCCCGGTGAGTCTCGTAAGGGCGTAGCTTTGCGTTGTGAGACGGCGTTTTATTTGTCGGAGGTGCTCCGAAAAGAGGAGCTTCCTATCGAGCCAGATGCCGAGGAAGCGGGCCGACTGGCGGGGTATAAGGACGGTAGCCCGGTCGAGCGAAAGCGTCATCGTCGGGGCTATGTGGGTGCGAGAGAAGTGGAGTAGCTCGCTCTTCGCCGGCTCGAATACGACGCCTCTCGGCCGCGCCCACTCCGTAACAGTAGTCCACGCCTCCCGCAGGAGGTAACAGCAGAAGCTTATCGTACGGCCACTCGCGAGGAGGTTAGTGTCGTCTACGAACCCGAGGGTAATAATCCCGTCGTGGCGGCGAAGGGCCCGGTAGAGCGGTGACGTAAAGAGGATAAATAAGATAGGTGATAACGGAGACCCTTGTGGGACGCCGGCGGTAACGTGGCGCGTCGGCGCCGTCTTCCCGTCGAAGGCGAGCTCCGTGGTCCGGCCCGTTAAGTAGCTCGTGACCCAGTCAATTAACCAGACCGGGAGGTGGAGGGTGTGTAACGTGTGGATAAGCCACCCGTGGTGGACGTTATCGAAGGCGCCTTGGATATCGAGTTGGAGGAGGGACGCCGTGGCGCCGACGCCCCACGCGTATTGTACAGCGTCGGTGAGGAGGCGGGCCGTGAGCTCCGTCGACCGGTAACGCCGGTTGCCCATTTGGCCCTCCGGGAGGAGGTGGTTCTCCTCCGCCGTCTCGGCGAGCCGGCGGGCCACGATGGCCTCGATGGCTTTTCCGACGGTACTAAGGAGTGCGATCGGGCGCCACCCCTTTGCTTCCTGTCTCTCTCGGGCGGTCTTGCCGGGTTTCGGGATAATGATTGTGCGGGATGCCTTAAAGTGGGACGGCCAGTGGCCGAGGCGGAGGCTAGCGGTGGCGATGTTCCGTAGCCATGGGAAGAGAGAGTCGCCGCAAGCCCGGAGAAGTACGTTTGATATTTGGTCCGGCCCGGGGGCCTTCCTCGGAGAGGTGCGGTGGACTGCTGCCGAGACGTCGTCCACGGAGACGTACTGGCTGATAAAGATACGGCCGAGCGGCGTTACGGGCGGCGGTGGAGGTGGTGCGGCGTTAGGGGTCGGGAAAAAGCGGCGAGAGAGGATCTCCGCCTTATCGTCGACGTGCGTAGCGAGCGTACCGTCCGGGCGCCGTAACGGCGGGAGGAGTGGAGGAGCGGAGGGGGCGTGGCTCCTAGAGCGAGCCCACTTCTCTAATCTCCACAAGTCCGCGTCTTTCGCCGACGCTCTGTGTAAGACGGCCCGCCAGTGGCGTGCGCCGGCTTGGCGGAGGGCGCGTCGTTGTGCCCGCCGTGCTTCTCGTACGGCGTCGTATGCGGCCGTGGACTGGTCCCCGGCCCGTACTCTCCTCTCCGCAACGCGGAGAGTGTCGGTGGCGGCGGCGGTGGCTTCGTTCCAGCCCGGAAGCCGTTGCCCACGAGGAGCTGACTTGGCCGGGACGCACGCGTGCATAATCCCGGTAAGCTTGCCGATAAGGTCGTCCGTTTGCCGTTCGAGTTCGGCGGTAGAGTTAGGCGGAGGTGGCGTGGGGAGGAGAGTCTCTCGTCCCAGGGCCGCGGCTCTTTCGGTCTCTATCCGGGACCAGCAGAAGCCGTCTGCCGGCACCGGCGGTGTCGTTACTGGTATTAGACAGGCCTGTGGCGTATGGTCCGATCCTGGCCAGTCGAGTACGGAGTGCGTAGCCCGGAGGCGTGGCGAGGCCCACGTGTGGTCTATTGTCGAAGGCCGTTGGTGGAACCGGCCGCCCTGTGGTTGCCACGTCGGTGTGCCCGGCGGCGTAAGTAAGGATAGGTCCCACTTGTCCGTGAGGTCGAGGAGGACGTCGGCGTGTTCGGAGGTCCGCCCGTTAGTGTCCCAGAGGGGGTGGTGGAGGTTAACGTCTCCTATCAAGACGACGTCAGTATCCGGGTCGGGGCGTGGTTGGGCGGCGAGGCGGGTGAGCGGCGAGTCCCACGGCCGCGGGCCCGATGTAAAGGGCTCGCTTTAGACGCCGAAGATGTGAAGAGGGCGTCCTTGCGTATAAATAGTAATATGGATAAGGTCCTTTTCGGCCGTATATTCCCAGCAGGATAGCTGTAGGCTCTTGGCGACGTAGCCAGCGAGGCGGCCCTCTCCGGCCCATAGTTTATAGTATTTACCGGAGGCCGGCCCTGGCGCGTCGCCGTTCTTTGTTTTTAGTATTTCTTGAAGGAAGAGGACGTCGGCGCCGAGGGTGTCTGAATAGTGGAGTGCTGGTTGTGCGTGCTGGTTGGTTTTATGTATATTCCATGAAATGATAACTACCATTAAAGGGATAAGGGGGGGAGTTGTGGTGTGCGTGTAGCAGCTGTTATATCGGGGCGGGCGGGCGGCGTGCGGCGGCCCGTGCCGCTAGCGTCGTAGTATTCGGCGAGGGTAGCCCGGTAAAACGGGCAGGTGCGGGAGTAGGCCGGGTGTGGCTCCCGGCAGTTCGGACAGCGTTTCTCCTCCGGGGGCGTATCGCAAGAGAGGCTCTCGTGGGCGCCTCCGCAGTGGGCGCAGCGGGGGGGCTTTCGGCAGCCGCGCGCCTCGTGTCTCCACGTCTGGCAGCGGTGACAGATTTGCGGCCGGGTGTCTTGTCTATACGGGACGGCGCGGTAGAGACAGTAGTCGAGGATAACGCCTTCCCGAACAAGGAGTGCGGCGTCGGCGTTAGTGGCCACCGTAAGGCACAGGCTGCCGGGGCGGGCCGGCGGGCCGTCCTTCCGGATCATAGGGCGCGTCTGGAGGACTAGGCAGGGCGCGTTTAGTCTGTCGTGTATCTTTCGTGGCTCGCAGAGGAGGGTGGCGGCCGGTACGCCGTGGAGGACGACTTTCGGGCCAGTGATCGTAACGTCGGCGCCGAGGTCATCGGCCCAGGACACGTCCTTGACGTACCACCGGTCTGTTCCTCCGGGGAAGACGACGGCGCTGTCGCCGCTCGGGAGCTGGCGTACGGCGAGGGCCTGTACGCGGTCGCCGGCGACGGATTTGACGGTGCTGATAATAGTCTCGCATGACGGAGGTGACGTCATACGACTGGTGCGGAGGATGACTTCCTCGCGTGGCGGTGGCTTCGTTGCCGTGGTGTTCGCGTTGCTGTGGCGGTCGTTTATTTGTTGTGGCAGGGGGGTGGTTTGTGTGGTCAGCTTAGAGGCGTACGTGGGTGGCGGGCCTGCGGCGGTGGCCGGGGGCGGCGTCGTGGCGGCGCGGAGTGCTTGAGAGGTGACGGTATAGAAGAGCTTTTGTAGGACCGTGTCGACGGCCGAGCCGGTGAGGGGGTCGGCTTTATACACGATAGTGAGAGCGGCTGCGAGGGCGTCAGCGTGGCCGTCGGCGATGCCGCAGATCTTGGCGACGTCCTCGGGGATGTTCGTAGTGTGCGGAGTGATGACCGGCTGGGCGGCGCGTGCGGTAGTTGTTTTACTCGGGGTCGGTGGGGTGGCGGGGACGGAGTCGCGGCCGGGCGGCGTAGAGGGTGCGGCAAGGGGTATCTCAACGGCTGTACGGCTGCGCTTGGTCGGGGACCGTTGCGGGCCTTCAGAGACGACGGTAGCGTCGTTCGTAGGGCGGCGCAGCGGGCTGCTGGCCAGTGTCGAGCTGTCGGCCGTTGGAGGCCTCGCGCGCTTGTT
>WNYF01000143.1:0-72594 GCA_021396225.1 Sporothrix inflata | reverse complement strand
GGAGGATGCCACTCAGGGGCAGAGCCAGAGATCTAGTGGCCCATCACGTGACGTGTGGGTCGTGTGGGTCCAACACTATGTCCATCACTTATTTTTTTGTTCTTATTATGACAGGAAAAATGAAAAGAAAATCAAATATCAATAATTACAATCTTGGTCGATACATATAATAGATCCATGTGCCCTTCAAAACGACTGGAGTGCATTCTACTGAGACAGAATACCACTCTTGAAATTGCAAGTAATGACTCGCCCGTGACCCACACATACCAGCTCACTCTTCTACGTCTACGTCTGCACCTCCATCGTCGGGATCCGAGTCGGAACTGGAGTCGAGATTGAGGGCGAAGAAAATGCGTGACAACGTAGGGTCGGTCTCCGTCTCTGTATCCTTGACATCCTCGCCACTGTTGTCGTCCAAACTATCGCCCAAACCACTGTCATCCCCGTCATCATCATCCATGTCGCCCACGACGGTCTGCGTAATCGCCGTGAGGGTGTCGGCCTGCCACAGGCGCCGGCCCCGCCGTTCCCGTATCTGCTCGATGGCGTCCTTGCGGACGTCCTCGATGAACCGGTTCAGCAGGTCCCGCTGTTCAACGTAGCCCGGGTTGGCGGCGCCACCGACCAGCAGCGGCGGGCCCCATTTGAGGTACACCTTGTTGTGGCAGTCGGGGACGACGGGCCGCAGGGGGTGGTGCCGGAAGTACAGGTGGCAGCAGAAGCAGGCGGCCTTGCTGCAGCCAATGTAGCGATCACCATTGTCGGCCCAGGCGAGGCGGTGGGAATAGAAATGCTCGAGGATCTGGACTTCGGCGTGGACGCGGGGCGGTTTGGCGGCCTTGTCGGCGAGATCATCATATTTCTGTCGGATGTCCGCCTCGAGGCCAAACTTCCGGTTGAGGTCCTGGAGTCCGACCGTGAGTTCGGCGTGCAACTCCGTCTCGTCTGCCTTGCACATGCGGCGCGCAATGCCTTCAAGCAGGGTGCGGCCTTCTCCGGATCCTGACCGAGGGGCCGACAAGAGAGGCCGGCACGGGGCACAGGCGGCCACGGACAGCGCTTGTACCGAAAAGGGGTTGAGGAGCAAGTCCTCAACGTCGGCCACGTCACGGACGAGGCGGGCCGGCACACGCACGTGGTGGGCCAGGCGACCTATGTAGTGGTACGCCTGGGAAAAGAACTGCTGGGAAGCTCCCTGCTGCTGCTGCCCCAACGCCAGTACCTTCAACTGTTGCATCTCGGCCGACTTGCGCTTGTCGTACGCCAGGCGACACAGGTCCAGGCCGGCACCGGCAGCAGCGAGGTCCCTCGTCGACTGCTTGAACTGCTGCAGCCAGCTTGCCAGGGCCCGGTCATGCTCAGAGAAACTGCCGCCCTTCAGGCTCTTTTCGCAGAGGTTAATGGCTCTCTGCAAGAGCCTGCACTGCTTCTTTATCTTGGGCAAGGCATAAGCAGTGCACTTGACCGTGATCTCCTGTGTGGCATGCTTTTGGCGGGCTGTGTTGTCAGCGTCGTTGCCAGTGCTGCACTCTTGGAGACAGTCAGCCAGACTGCCCAGCAGATCCACCAGAAAGGGCACAATTGCTTTTTGCGGGCACGTGTTGGCCGCCACCCAGTACACCAGACAGTCGTCACGCTCTTCGATTGCCAGCGCTGTGCACGCGTCGCCGCCCTTGTCGTACTCGCACAGAAACGCGAGGTCATCGCGGAACTGGCGGCGGATGTGCTGTGCTGTGTTCTGCGGGGGGCAGGTTTTGGTCGTGTGCTCGCCGCGGACGGGGTCGAGGGCGTGCAGTAAGAGCAGTGGCTCGTACAGCCGGTTGAGGAGCTTTTCGTACGGGCCCGCGTACGGCTTCGAGCCAGATCCGGCTACCGGTCGAGACGACCTTGCCCGGTCTTTTGGTGTGTTCTTCTTGGACGGCATGACGAGATGAGTGCGAAAAAAGGGGGGGGGGGGGGAAATAGCAAGTGGACTTGGGCCCCTGCCATGTAAATACTGGTAAAAAAAAAATCCAACAATTTCCATCGGCTTCCGCAAGGCTGTCCATCCTGTGCGGCCCGACGAGCGCGGCCCAACCAAAGCCTTGGGGGCCGGAGGCTGATTTGCAACGAGCAAATAGGCGACATTGTGCAAAGCGAAGAATAGGCAGCACCATCCTTTTGCACCATCTTTCTGCACTTTTTTCTGCACTTTTCAGACCCCGCTCAGAAGTAGGAACGTGTGCAATAGCGACGCCCCAGGCTGTGTACTGGAGCAGCTGGGAAAACAAGTATTGAATCACACGAACCCCCACGCGTTGGAGGGTTTACCGTCACCGTGTGGATTGTTGGAGCGAATTCGAAGCAATTTCAGTTCGTGTTGAAGGTGTCTTCACGGTGTATTTTATTCATGTGTGTAAAGAAGAACACACTGTTGGGGCCGCCACAGTCGGTGGCCGTCCCAATCGGGAAATATGGGGCCACAATTCGTTACTGATTGGTCCGCTCTCGCAGCCTCCTTGACGACCGTATATAAATACAGCCCTTCTTTCTTGACGTCTCTCTCTTGTACTCTTGACTTCTTTCCCTTCTTTTCATTTTCTTCTTCTCTCCGGCTTTTCATGGCAGTGCTTTGATTCTTTTCCTAAACCCTGTCTCTGCCACCTCCCGTCTCCACCTTTTTCTTTCTGCACTTGTCTCTACGAGGATCCTTGCGTGGCTCCTTTCCCCTCTCCCCCGATTTATTATACTTATCGTCCTGATGTCGCTCCTCTAAGGCTTTTTTTCACTGCTCGTTATTAATGATCTTTAAGGAATGGTCACGAATAATCACAGCTAGATATATAAGACAGAAGCTTCCTCCTCACTAGATAGATAGAAGACTCTGTCGTTACCAATTGTCTAAAATATAAACCTACATGAACTTGTATTCCTGTGCCCTCATTGCCTTCAATCACCACACTTACCACCTCCGTCAATGTGTTGATTGTTTTTCAGCCGTTACACCTCCTCACTGTTCTTATTCGAACAAGACCCCCTCCCTAGCCTGATCACCTAGCAGAGACTCTCTCCCTTGGGAAGTGCCTTTGTAACAATATGCCATATTCAGACGGGCACGCCCCAGCGGCGTCGGGTAAACGTCTCTTCGACTACGAATGCGTTAACGCCAGAGGTGCCGTAGCAGGCAACAGCCAGGAGAAAGGCGGGACTCACCATCAAAAACAAGTTATACACAACGGCGAGCAACGCCGGCCACGTCGACAATAGGAGGACACGAAGGAGAAGGAGCAAGGGTTCGATGTTAAGACTGTCGATGAAAGCATCGACGCGATGTTCACTCAAGACAGAAGACGAGAGAAAAGGAAATGTCTACGAGACGAAAAAGACATTAGTGTTTAAGACAACGATGATTGATAAAAATAGGATAGTGTGCAGCGTGAAGTAAAGGTGAGCCTAGGAAAAGAAGGGTCTTCGAAACCTAACATAAAGTCACACGCAGCAAATCACGTTTGACACAAGTTGCCTGTCCGTAGTTCACGAAGAGGAATAATCACGGCCGTTTAGTGAACGTGAATTTACTATGCCTTCTTGATAGTGAACACGAACCCTAACACATGTGCTGGCGTATGGTTGAGCCGGCTGGACATAAATAAGGCGTACGGATCTATGGTGTTGTCACGGCGGGCAGGCTAGGAGTTAAGTAGGTGGGGACGAGCAGGTAAACGGCAGTATATTATCTATAGCTAGTCTCGCGGGAGGTACAGGTAGGGGTTAGGTTAAACACGAGGACGTAGCTCGAGGCGCTACATTTCGAGATACAGGCAGAGATCAGACTAAATACAGAATCCAGGGGCTAGGCGGTGGACAACGGTGGAACGCTTGCCAGTGGATCTGGCTCACCGACGCAGTTATGTGACATTAATACACATTCTCAAGTTTTTATGGAACATTAACTCCCCAAAAACTAATCACCTTTACAGACTATCCTACCCTAAGGAAGTGCTTTGTAACAAAGGGTGGTTGTCGGAACGCCGAATTCTTTCGATACCCGCCGTAGCGAAAGGCCAAGATTGTTGTAAAAGCAAGCAGCGGCTTCGTCTAGCCGAACCTGACGCTCTTTTTTTTTTCTTTTTGCCACGGGATTTTTTTTAAATTGCTATAAATCTTTTTGTCGAGATATCGCCAGAAAGGGTTCCCGAAGTGGAGCGTGGCACGGGGTATGCGCTGTTTAACTATGTTAGTTCGATTCATAAGCAGCACCTCCTGCCTTGCTATTCCATGGTCTCCAGATATTTTGACTTAGTTGGTTACGCCGCTATCCTATGAACAGCTTCAGAAATTCGACTACAGACCCCAAATCCCCTAGTGTTTGCCCTCTCCCTTCACCTTCGCCTTAGCATGCGCCCTCAACCGTCCGGCCATCTCAAACCCCCCTTTCTCACTGAAATGTAGCCCCAAATTCTTGCTCGTCTTCTCTGCATTTGCCCTCCCTCTCCCAAACATCCCCTTCTCGTACTCCTCTACAGCCACCCCAATATTATACGCATCACTCATCACCTTCGCTACCACACTCTCCTTTCTCTTCACAATCGCTTTCGCAAGATCCATCGCATCCGCTAACGCTACATTGACGCCTACCCCCGCAAACGGCGTCATCAGATGCGCCGCGTCGCCTAGCAGCGTCACCCCGGATTTTGGCTGCCACTGAATTCCGACAGGAAGCATATACAGCTTCCGCGGGATGAGCTCATCCTTTGCCGATAGGATAACTCTCTTCACATCATCCGCACAATCACCCCAGTATTTATCCACCATCTCCTGCCGCGTCGTCCCAGTCGGGTTAGCAAAATCAATCCCACAACTGTCAACCCAACCCTCCGGAACTCTCAGCGAAGCATACGCCCTTATAGCGCCCGTCCCCTGCCGCTGACACTGCAGTGCCCGTCCCTCGTCGAACATGAAGCACGACCCCTTGCCGATATAGGCACTCAACCAAGGGTCTTTGGCATCAACGTCGAGTGCCCACAGCTCGATACTCGTGATGCCCGAGTAGAGCGGCTTTTCGTCCGTCAGGAGGTAGCGGACTTTCGACCACGCGCCGTCGGCGCCAACGAGGAGATCGATGGACGTCTCTGTCGTGAAGTCTCCGAAGATGATCGTGTGTTTCCCCTGTGCTGTGGGGTCAGACTCCACACGCATGACCTTCTTGTCCCATTTCACTGTCCCATCCTCTAGAGAATCGAGTAGAATGTCACGCAGCTTGATACGGTCGATTTCTGGGCGGTCGCGGCCTTCGCCGTTTTGTTCTGCGGATGAGGTGACGGCGTTGTCGTCCCAAAGGACGGAGCCGTCAGGCCGTATAAGTTTCATAGCCTCACCCTCAGGACGGGCGTGTTTCTGAAATTCCTCCAAGAGTCCTGCGGCTTTGAGCGCGGCTTGTCCGGTGCGCGGATGCAGATCCAGGCTACCGCCCTGATTGCGCACGAGCCGTGAGGCTTCGGCTTCGTAGATGGTGCAGGGGAGAGAGTTGACTTGGAGGAGGCGGGCGAGGAGGAGGCCGGAAGGGCCGGCGCCGACGATAGCAATTTTTGGGCCGGGCATGATTGATGGACGTAGGATGGGATATTTTCTTAAGTTGTCTGGGGGAGTGACTTGACCTGGGGGACTGTAGGATTAAATAGAAGATGGATTGTTGATGAAACTGCTGCTGAGTAGACCAATCACGGCGTCCTCCTCAACAGTCCAACGAGCGCAGTTCACACAAAGGCTTGCAACCCTACCCCGGGGTGCTCGCATGCTGGATCTACAAGTGTCCCTAGGACTCTAAAACCACGAAGGATTACGGAGTATTCCGTTCCCGATGGCATTACAGCCTAAAGATTAAGGAGGGCACCGCGTGATCACATGATGCTCGGAAACGTGCGGCACAGTGACAGAACGGAGAAAACTGATGTTGTATTCGTCTGACTAAATGATCTCCCTGGATGCAGGGAGATGAGACTAAGGACTAGCTTAATGGTGTCACGTGAGATCAGATGGTCGTCTGGTCTCAACACACAGCCCCTGAAGGCGTTCTTCTGTAAGGTCCGAGCCGATTAGGGTAGACCTTGAGTGAGGCCCTTTATCTTAAACCACTTAACGTCGTACTACCCGTGGCATCGCATCCTTTACAAGTGGGTCAATACAGCCCAGCCTTCAACGTACGAATACATCCGATGAAGTGCCTACTCGGTGTTTTACGGAAAGCCCGAAAAGTCCGCCGTAGTGCTAGTGATAGTGGGACCTCTCTTTATCTTCTCTCGCCGCAAGTCGTCGAGTGATGCTAACCCACACTAACCGAGAACTTCGTCGACGCGCACCGCGACTTGCAGTTTGGAAGATCCAGAAGTCATGTAGAGAACCAGTCTCGCCGGCGTGCCACTCCATCCCAAATGTCCGATCGATAAGGATGCTCGCGTCGCCTACGTCGGCACGGCGACCACGAAAACGAACATTCGCCAAGCGCTGCGAGGCGAATGGGAGAAATCCTGGGAGATGGCCAAACACGGAAGGGAGATATTCTGACTGAGTACAACCGGGCAAAGAACACACATCGGAACACACAGAGCGACCCGCTCTGCGACCACACAGATGCGTACGACTAACATCAGCCTCCGTGCCTATCTATACACCATCAAGAAGGCCAACAATGACTAATGCCAATGTGGCCGCAGGCCGCAGACGGTACGGCGCATCCTCCTCGAGTGCTGCAACTGGGCAGACGAACGACACCAAATGTGGCCAGGCAAGCAACCGTGTGTGGACGTTAAGCGCATACTCCATAATCCGGCCATGGCAGTACAACAGCAAAGATGATCCTCAGGATGGGACTCCTGGCGCAATTCCAGGCCATCCCGTCCACAGTAACCCAATATACGTAGCGTCGACGAGCGAGAATAAGCAGACAGAAGCAGAGGAGAGCCAGGAAAGGCCTGACAAGTGCACAGACACAGAACAGCTAGTAGGACTGTAAGTAAAGTAAACAAGTTCAAGCAGGCAGGGTCTGCAACCGGGTAAGGGGTAATAGATCCTAGGTATGTTCTAAGCCTCCTGATTAACACTCTGCTCCCGAGTCTTACCCATACTGTCGCCCCGTACGAATGGCATAGGGCATTGGACGGACGCTTTCAGCCACACCCTGCATCATCCCTGGTGGCTGATCGCGATTTAGTTCTTCCATTTCGTGTGCGGGGTTAGTGGTGTTGTCCCTGGCCCGTTATCGAGGCCCCGTGGGGGCTGTTCTCGTAACAAGTCTCTCTTGGGAAGTTTATATTTATAAGGCGAAAACGGTATCTATCAAATAAAGGGAGTGAAAAGGGAACTGCTAATAAACTGACTTGGCCGCATTGTTGTCGACGCGTTCGAACAGCCATTGACTTCTAACATCTTCGTTCTTCACGGGACTTGGAGCGGGTTGCCAGGGGCCTCATTTATTGTTGGACCCACTGACCCTTGTTCAAGCCTATCCAAGCCTTGAAATCTTGCATCTGTGGATGCAAACGACGGCACTCAGCAACATCGCCGCCGTATCCTTCCTCCTCGAACCAACGGAACATGTCGCCCACTGTGCCCTTAAGGAAAAACTTGACAGCCGACGCAACAGGACAAGGGGCCAGCGGCATCGGAGCGCCAACGGCCTGGCGAAACGCAATGTCCGCCTCGGCCTGCGTCAAATCGTCGCCAACGAGCGTCAGTGCCACATTCGCGTGCGCATCAGGATACAGAAAGGCCTGTGCCGCGAACCAGCCAATGTCTCGAGTCGACACCATCTGCAACTTCTTGTCGTCCATCTGCTCCCACATGCGCGCAAAACCACGGCCGTGGACGTCGTTGACGAGGTTCTCGAAGAAAGTGACCGGCCGGAGGATAGTGTAAGTCATCTTTGTCGCCTCTGAGGAGGCGGTTGCCACCGCCTCCAGGTACTTTTCGATGTGGAACTTGGCAGCAAAGTTCTTGACGCGGGTTGGGTTTCCAGCCGACTTGACCGGCCCGCCGCGGTCGCCGGATGAGTAGACAAAGTGGCGTACCCCGTAGGCGGCTGCGGCGTCCACCAGCGCCCTACCCTGCGCCTCCTCGGCGTCCGAGTTAACTTGCACACTGTAGAGGCCCCAGACTGGCCCCTTCACGGAGGCAGCGATCTGGGCGAAGATGGCTTCCGGGTCGGCGATGTCGCCGGCGACAACGGACACGTTCGGGCGCGTGGCCAGCGTTTGCGCCCGCGGGCTTGCTGTGCCACGCGTTATGGCAACGATATGGAAGCCTGCCCCACCCGGCGCCTCGAGGAGTGCGTCGATGAGGGCGCCGCCTTGCTTGCCTGTGGCGCCGGTAATGACGAGCGTTTTCGTTGGAGAAGACATGCCGATGGGTGATGTGTGAGGATGGCTTTTAGACTGTCGTCCAAGACCCTCACGAGTAAATACGACGAAGGCAATGTTATGTAGCCGACGCCATCGAAAGTCTATGGTCCTGAACGCGCGCACGGACCGGCTCAAGTCGAATCCGACGCCGTTGGCACTCGACTCGGCAAAAATTTCAGCCGAATTACCGACGGCGAGTTGGCACCGCCCCAAGGCTATGTGTCTTTCTCCTTGGTTCTGCCCTGGTCCCATTTCAACATCGTACGAGTTTCCCGTGCAGAGCGGAGAAACAACGATCCTAGACAAACGAAACGGCCTATTTTATGTTTATTCTTCAAGGAATTACGGATTTATAAAGGGTTCTCCTTCAAAAATACAGCGCACGTTGTAATAGATTCTACGAAGTAGGCGACGAAGCCTTACTAGCCAGAATCCAGGGGCTTAACCCCTCAGACAGTTGTTACGAGATAATCCCCACGGGGCCTGAAGAGAAGGCAAGTCCCCTTACGTATCCCCTGTTACGAACATGTCCCCCACGAGGCCTCAACAACGGGCCTGCACGAAACAAGACAACACACGACCCCTTAACAACGGTATTGGACCAACGATAGTGCGACCGATGCCTAGACGAGGTGTGGCTGAAAGCATTAGCGCTTTCAGAACACAGGACAAAGGGACACAACCTCATACGGCAACCATTACGAAACCTCAGAATGCAACCATCAAACAACCTCAGACGGGAATGAGGTTTACCAGATATATAAGACTGAGGCTTCCTCCTCACTAGGTAGACAGAAAATTCAGTCGTTACCGATTGTCTGAAATACAAACCTACATGAACCTGTATTCCTGCGGCCCTCATTGCCTACAATCATCACTTGCCTATTCAGCGTGTTGAGTACTCCTCGACCGTTACACCCTCTCATTGTTCTTGTCGAATACAAACTCCCCTAGCCTGATCAACTAGCGGAGCCACCTTGCCCTTTGGGATGTGACTTTGTAACAAGAAAGAAAAACAATGCCGATACAATACAAAGAGAGAACTTTGCGCATAACTGTAATTAAAATCTTTTACAGTATGCGTATAGTGTCAGGCCCAAGGGTGCAAACTTATTAATAGAGCTACTTCGTAGCTAGTCAAGATATCGTTTTGTGGTAATCTACAGGCGCTTTTGTACGTAGGACCCAACAGAAGCTATCTCTTCCATTTTAAAAAGATCAAGTCATGGAGTACACATCTTCAAGAGACCTCTGGCGCTTTTTGGAAGCCCTCATCGAACGTCAGCATTGACGAGGCTATGGTTCGCTTTACCGGAAGAAGTAAAGATATTGTGTATCTTCCAAGCAAGCCAATCTCTGTGGGATATAAGATCCGGGTTGTCGCGGACTCTGGTTACTTCTTTCGTTGGATTTTTTATTCAAAGATAAAGGACCTATTGGGTATTTAAAGTCTCGTTATCTTGAACTCGCCCCAACACAAGGTATCGTTGCCGACCTTATATTACAATTACCGCCTCCTCCGGTGGCCGTTGAAAACAATAGAAAAAAACAAAAGACTTGTTGCCCTGGGGCACTTTTTTTTTCAAGAAAACATAAAGCCGAAGAAGTGACGTAATTCGGCTTCAAAGATAACGCTTTCGTGCTTCTTTTAAGCACTGCTTTCGACGGCTGGGAGCCTACTGTCGAACGACTTTCTCATCAACCCTCCGAGTCATCTATGAGCGCCGAAACCGTGAGAGAACACGAAAGACCTCGACATCCCCTCTCTTTATCGTGGTATATAATAATAACATGAACGGCGTGGATATTGATGATCAAGTCAGAGCAACATTTTAAACAAAATTTAGGTTGAAACGCGGTGGACAACAAGCTCCTCTTTATCTTTTTCTATTCGAAGTTGCCGTCACAAACGCCTACCTTTTACAACGTCACCGCTGGCCGTCTCATATTAAAAGCCTCAGCGCCTTTCGTCAACAAGTATATACAAAAATCGTCGAGAGATTCGGAGCAATAAGGGCCCCCCAAGTTATGGGCACGGCGACGCTTGCATCAATACACACAAAAAAACGCATAATTTGACAAAGAGAGAGAGCCGCTTATATTGCTCTTTTTGCTCATAAAAAAACGCAACTGGTTAATAAATGAGCAGTATTATCTTCTGCGTTACCGTAAAAGCATAAAATCACGGGTTGTAACGCATGCAACGTCAACCTCTGCAACAATTTAAAAAGGATGTGTTTTGGTCCGTGGCATAATGCGCTGAAAAAAGGCGGGACATTGTGATCTGGGGGTACCTCTTTTGTCGAATAAACAGTATGGCCAAAAGTGTGGTAAAGTTGTGTTGTCTATGGTAGAATCCTGTCTAAATCCATAAAAGCCTCATCTCCTAGTTTTATCCGTTGTGGCTCTAGCCCGCACACCCTTAGAGTCGCTCACGGAAAGCACTGCGCTGACCAACTTACAAGCTCGTCTAAGGTAAGGTACGGTATTGCTAGTTAGCCAAAGGCCTTCCAGTAATCACTGTTCTGAATAGTACTCTTGTTGATTGTCTCTGCGAGATGAGGCATGTCGGACGTCCGTCTCGACCCGAATAGTTCCGAAGGGCAGCACGTCCGGCGGCCGTTAATGGTTTCCGTCCCTTCGATACCCGCGACTACGATTCTCTCTCTGTGAACTGTTTAATAAATTCCCCGTGCCAGCTGTTGCCATCGTGTCTTTTGGAATTGGTCTGAGCCATGCTGGGCAAGAAAAAATAAAACTAAAAGATTCGACTCCAGTAGAAATAAGCAAGCGAAGATAAAAAAAAAAGGCGTCTATGGGTGCGAAGAGGGCTTATTTATACTAACAGAGCAATGATGGAGAGCTAGGACAGGCCTGTTTATATAGAACAGATAAGAAGATAAGTAGTAGAGGGGGTAGTCAGCTCTAGCAAGAGAAACACTCCGGTAAGAAGAACTGTTGAACCGTAGGACAATTCTTACGGGGACAAGAAATGGAAACCTCTATTTTTTTTGTCCTATCCGCTTCGGCCGCTGGGACAGGCTACGAAAATCAGGCCCATTTAGTAAAATAAAAGAGGTTAGCCGTACAAAGCCTGATGAGCACTTTAACATGCTCTGCTAAAGAGACGGGGGAGAATTACAACTGCAAGTACAAAGTACTTCGAAGGGACAAAGTCCTCACTGCAACGACCGCCAAAAGCGGCGGCCCGTACCAGACAAAAGTAGTGGCCACGGCAGCACTTTCTCGCTTTAATGTGTAAAATTAATGTTGATCAGGTGGTTTACATGTATAAGAAAATAAAATAAAGAAAATAATGCTGAACTAGTAGGATGAATTGTAGGTATGTAATTAAAAAATAGTTTTATATTTATTGTTTAGTATTTTATTATTTACTTGCAATATGATTTATTTTCAATCTCGATTGAAAATATGATCAAAAATAAGTATCCTCTCCCATGTCTTTATATAATAAGTTACGATATGAAGACCACGTATATAGATTGTCGTCTACATTTAATGTAATAAAAAATACTGTGAGAAATAAAAAATTGTCCTAAGTAAGTCGATGCCATGAGAGCGTCTATTAAACAAGTTTCATACTAAGGGATCGGTGTTTGAGTCCCCAACAAGGCTGAAGTGTACTGGCTCGCCATGTTTTTATGATGTGGCACGCTTGGCCTCGACGTTCTTATATAAACAATTTAAAAGCCTATTAACGGAGCACAGAGCCCTCTTCAGGCTGTAGGGAATAACCAACAGTATTGAGCAACGTCGAGCTCAAGCTCCCGGCCCCGTGCAAATTCGACCAGGTCGTCTGGCGAAGCACCACTCGTGTCCAAGTCGTCGGCTGTTACTTCGTCCTCCTCGTTGGCCCCCTCGCCTTTTTTGTCGCTGTTGGAGAGGAGAGCCTCACTGGGCTTGAACGGCTCCACTTCTACCGTGTTCTTGCCTTTCAATCGGACCTGTACGAGCTCGTACGCGAAAACGATGTTGTTGGCGACCTCGGACGATTGCATGCGCTGTGACTGCGCGCTGACATTGGCCTCGCCGCCAACACCGACCTGAGGCGCCACCTGACCGCCCGCGCCGAAGCCGCCGCCCGTATCCGAGGACGACGTGTCGTACCATCGGAAGCCCCGCGCGATTTTGACGCCCGACACCACATAGACTGGACGGCGCAGTACCAAGCTGTGGCGACGCTTGAGTGTGCTGCGGACACTGGGAAAGTTGACCCACTCGGTGATCTTTTCGATCAATTGCCCCTTTGGCAACGTCCGGGTCTCGAGGCTCGTCATGCCAAACCCAACGCTGCTCGCCTGGTTGCGGTGGGCCTCCAAATCGACCTTGGCAACCTGGAAGATCCGGGCCCACAGCTTAACCTGGGCCTCGCGAAAGCTGGCCACCACGTCCTTCCAGTTGTTTTCCACCGAGCTCACGGGTGTGAGAGTGGCTGCGTGGTCGAGGTCGCTGTGGAGGGGGTAGTCCGGGTTGAAGGGGTCGGCCACAATGTTCCCCAGTTTGATGTCGCCATCCTCCGGGTTGCTCCAGTTTGGCGCAAGCAGGTAGGTGGGGCGAACCACAGGTGCCATTGTCGACGGAATCCGGGCGCGTGAGTGTTGTAGAAGAGTCGTGAATGGATAATAGAAAATGGAAAACACAGAAGGGCTGGCACAAAAAGAAGATAAGACCGGCTGTATGCGGAGAATATCAGAGCTGTCCATTCCCACCGTGTAGGAAACACTCTAGCCTCGTTGGGCATCGAAAACAGACCCGGACCCTCAGCGTATATCGAAACGCCGAAATATCCTTTGCATGTTGGCCTGAACGACGACCCCTGTAGCAGACACAGCCGTCGAGCGTCCCAAGAAAATACGGAGTACGGGGCACGACCCATCTGTGACTGCTGTTGGTCACGCACTATGAGAGTCGACGGAGTGCAAATCCTCGCTTGCGTGCGACTGAACTTTGCATGCCCTGCATACATTGTGACAAATTCGTGTGTCATCTGGCGCCCACACACTTGCGTAGAGAGCAAAGGAAAAGGGGCGGTAAGCAGACTCCGGCGGTTGCCAATTTTACCTCCGTAAAAGGAAAGAAACTGCGCCTGTGTTTGGCCCATGATGTGAATTTGGGGGCCAAGGGCGCAGGCCGTGCATATGCATTTGTAGAAGATGCACAAAGGACATGAAGAGGAGGGGTCAACAGCACGCCATTGGCGTCCCAGCAAGAAGTGCACTTTGGAGCAGAAAGACAACACTTTCGGCCAGGGATTTTGGATGCAATGATTTGGGTGTAAGAAAACTAAAATATACAACGATAGGCAAGGAAGAAAAGACGATAAAGATACATACTACCCTGAGCAACCACGTTCACAATGACAATGTATGCCCACGGCGGTTGTTGACTCTTCCAGCTAATCCAGAGGCCGACAGCCCCCCTCGCATTTCCGGCATGGAGGCAGGTGTGAAAAAAAAAAGCTTTCTGGGGCTACGTGGGCCAAGTCATGGGCTGATTCTTGCCGTGCAGTTGGGTGGGGGTGGATGCCTTGTCTTTACGACGAACTCCTTGCACGATCTGCATAGGCACCTGTGTTTTTACTCCATACACGTCTCCCATTTTCCATTTCATTTGTTCTTTTCGTCTAGACACAGAACTTGTTTGGTACGAAGAGACTCCAGTAAAAGAAAACAAGTAAATAAGGAAGAAGAAAAAAAAGTATTACACTATACTCATACCCAGTAAGCAGCTTTTGTTGCCACGTTCACAGTGCCCTGCGGTACGCTCAGTGGTAAAGAGCCGAGCGCGGTTGTGACCAGTGCGATCTTCGCATCGTCATGCTTTGCAAAAAACGACGATGGTGTGAGATACCGCTCAACATGCGGCCGGTCCGTCAGCAGCTTCATGACCTGAATGATCCCCTCCCGCTTCCGTATGCCCTTCCGTAAGTTGCCTCTGGGGTCGCCGTCGTCGCCTCGGTGCTCCATGTACTGGATGATCGTCGCGACCAGGCCCGCCAAGATGGGTGTGGCGATCGAGCACCCGGACTTGCAGCTCGTGGCATCGACGCAGTCGTAGGGGACCTCACTGGCCAGTGTCCCAAACCGGCATTCGGTTTCCTTGTCCGCCCACGGATCGCAGTTATACTCCTGGAGGAACTTGCCCATGTGATCCGTGCCCCGGACGGCAATCACGTCGCGGTGGTGGGCCGGGAACATCTCCTTTTGGTTGAGGCCCTTGTTGTTGGCGGCGGCAAAGAAGAGAATGCCCGTACCAACACGGGAACGCGCGGTAGTGGCCTCATCAATGGCGTTCTGGACTTTTGTAACGTCTTTGCCGTGGAAGCCAAAGGACATGGAGACAATATCGACGTTCCACACATGGACCGCGTGCGTGATGGCCTGGAGGCTAGCAGTTAGTTATTATTGCTCCAAGAATCAAAAGAATCAAAAGGAAGTCTCGGAGACGTACCTCGGCAATGGATCCTTGGGCACTACTTAGCCCATTGGTGTCCTTTGTGACACGCGCGATATATACGTCGGCATGCTTTGCCACGCGCAACAGAAGCGCGGCTGTCGCTGTTCCGTGGTTGCCCTCGTCTTCGTCGATGGGTTCGGTCGCGCCATTGACCCAGTCCTTCCATCTTTTCTTCAACTGCAGTACGTTGAGGCCCAGGTTCTTAATGCACATTGCCTTCAGGTTGCAGCCGGTGTCGAGGATGGCGACGCGGACCTTGCGGTCTGTTGTATGCACTCCGTAGACACGGTCCATATGCTCATTTACGGCGTCAACGTCTTTCAGCCAGACGGAGCTTTCTTGCGCCTGTGTAGTTCCACTTGTGTTGGTGTTTTTGTATAACTTTCACATCTTCCTGTCTTCATATCTTCGTATCGGCTTGTGCATAATGTGAGCAAAGGCCCTCACGTACCTGCCTCGAGACCGATGGCCATGCCGTACCGCCAGTCGTAGTTTGGTCTAAAAGACGCCTTTTCGACTGGTGTTGGTCGCCGTAATCGTTGATTGTGCTCAACTGTCGGGGTGGACGGCGGAGTTGATGTGTCGAAGGCGAGGGCCATTTGCGGCTGTTGTCATATCCAGCTACGGGCTGGTCGATGGGCCTCAACTGCAACATGGCTTTCCAAAGTTGATCGTGTCGGCACACCAGAGGCGTGAAGACCTCGTTGAACAGCGCTGTCTGGATCCTGGTATGGTATCCCTTTTCGCCGGAATCGATGGAGTCTTCGTAAATATCGAGACAGCTTTGGATGGCACCGTAGGTGACATCATCCAAATCGTATTTTCTCTCTTCGTGGCAGCGCATCGCGGCAAAGTAAAGCGACTCGGCGTTTATCTCGTCATCAAAGTCAGCGTGGGAAAACAAAATCTTGCCACCCGACTCGAGTTCCAATAACGAGACCGTGAGGGCCAAAAGCAAATGGTTCCCGTCGGCCGCTCGAATGTGGCGTTCCGCGAGTACAGACGTCATATCCACTGTCTTTGTATGTATTTGCTGTCCAATAGGCGGTGACCTTTGACCATCCAAGCAAAATGATAAGTATGCCGGAGGAGTTGGATCACCATCTGCAATCGTAGCATCGTTTTGCAGGATGTGGAAGCAGGCCATGTCCCAGTCCTGCAGCTGGAACAACGGACTGGCGAAGAGGCAGAACAACGTGGCTGCAATACGGATACCGAGCTTGGCTTTCGCGAGCCGTGGGAGCTTCCCCGACGTTTGCTTAGGCGTTGTTGCGTCCTGTGTTGCCGCATTCTGGTACTCGTCGTCCAGAGCAGCGCGTAGCGTCTTGCTGGGCCGCGCGAACGCGGAGGGCTTCATGCGGTTCAGAACAGTACGAAGATACCACCCATTGTTCGTCGCGTCCAAGGCCATGTCCATCCTTTTTCGAATCCGCAACGTGTGTCTCATCTCTAAACACATGCTTTTAGCTACCTTGCCCACGTTCGTTGGGCATTGAAGACGGAAATAGACTTGCTGCCACAGATCGTCGTCGCCACAGACCGACAGCAACATGTCCAGTGTCGTCTTTTCTAGGTCGTCGGGCAGGCGAAAGTACCCATTGTGTCCTATGCCGCTCTCACACGAAGTCGTTTGGAGAACATCAAATAGTTTGCGTACTTTCTCGGCGAGACAGAGAGCATCATCGAGACGCGACAAAGTGGTTTGCTTGTCTTGCTGCGCAACGTAAAACGACACCTCTTTGGATGCGTCTCGGGTGCTCGAGTACACCCTGTCCACGAACCCGCTAAACACCTTTGCGGCTGCTCTTGTCCGTGTGTGCCGGTTTCGTTGCGCCCCAAACGAAACAAAACATTGTGCCTCCTCGGGGTGTTTTCTGACCCATTCGAGCTTGGGCAGCTGTGGCATGCCAATTCGTATTAGTACAACGGTGTACGTCGTACGTCGTATGACGTACCCAAGAGATAATTGTAAACCACAGACAAGTCGCGTTGGAACAGGGGTGCCTCACCTCGGATGTGAGTTCGAGTGTGTTGCCACTTCCATCTTCTCTGTCGTGGACAAGATCTTCGAAACAATGGAGGATGACCTGTAAGTAGGACAGCACTTCCTCGTGCAACTCGTCACTGAGCTCGAACGACAACCCTTCTGCTGTCTTGAAGGTGAGGCTAAGCCGTTTGATCTCATCCCTTAGCGCAGTAATGGAACTGTCTTCCTTTGCGGTGTTGGTGGACGGGATGGGGACGTTCACAGACAAAGCCGCCAGATTCGAAGACGCCTCGGAGACGTCCGGCAGTGCACGGTCGAATACCGGGTACACAGCGACGAGTAGGCCATAGAATTCCATGTCTCGGAGGCAGACGCGCCTGGTGGGACCCATGCCGGCTTTCTCGCTTTTGCCTTCTTTTTTTCTTCTCTCTTTTGGAAACCGGGCAACGGTCGGCGATTTGTTGTGTTTAAAAGACGGGAGGAAAAGGGATGGGACAAGAGACCGAATGACCCGCTGTTGTTGATCGAGACGGGAGCGCTATGCTAGCGTAGTTTCCACCACGGCCTGGCCCGGGAAGGGTTTTGCTGAGCAGCCTCGAAAACCAAAAAAAAAGGGAAGGGGGGGACTCCTCACCATCGCAGACTAGAGCATCAAGGTTATTGTCGAATTGTTCGATCTGATTTCGAACAGCCCGGACGTCTTTTTAACCGAGATCTTGATGAGAGAACAGCGGCTGAGATTGGGAAAAAAAGAAACAAAAAGAAAAAAGAAAACGCAGCCAGGACTCATTGCCAGAAAGGAGAAATGTAGAGGGTATGAAACAGCCACACCACGTCCCCCCACCACACCATATCGCGGTGCCCGAAGCTGAACCCCGCAAATCCGTCCGTTGGATGCGTGAGAGAGCACAGTCTTTGGCCAATTGTGTTGACAAAAAACTGCAGAGGCTGAAAAAGGGGAATGGCAGAAGAACGCCGGTTAGAGCGGCAGCGGGGCAAGATCCGCATGTTCGCACAACTGTCTGTATTTGGGGGTCTCTCGTGCGTCCCACTTCATCAGACGGATTAATCAACCGCACGTCGCCTTTTTGATTCATATCTTAGAAGTAGTGTCAACAACTATCTTATGTGCAGCGTTTCTACAGTGCACCTGCCGTCATTACATTTGTTTGGGCAGACGTCTGTCCCACCGATAAAAAATGGTAGGAACGACCCAAAAGCGCCTGTAATCAGAAAGAGCGCGCAATACCGCCCTGCAATACAGGAAAGATGGATGGAGCATTGGGAGGCGCAACAAGCAAAAGGGAAGGGGAGGGGAAATGGGTAAACTGCGGAGGGGAAAACAGGGCAACAAGACCAACTTCAGATTTACACAAAGAAAGCCAGCCTTTTCCCTACTGCCCTCTGTCTTATCGTCGCACGTTTCGTCGTCCATTATTCATGTTCACCAAGATACGTCGTACATATCGCCCGTCGATGCAAACCATTTGTCTGACTTTGCTGACCCCGCTATGCTCTCCCTCTGCCATAGCTCCAGCGACAGCGATGCTTTCTCCACTGGCCGCTTTTGAAGGCATTTGAGAACACTCAACATCGCGACACACCCCACAGCTGGTCTTGCACATTTCCAATTGCGTCTCATTTTGAACGCAACAAAGCACAAACGATGCAGCAGAACGACGAGAGCCTAACTATCTACAATGCGGCAAAAGTCTGCTTAGCACTCTTCGACACATACTTGAAAGATCCCCAGGTCTCCAAGTCACGCCGTTATGTGGCAGCGGAGCTGCTCGGCCGGTTCAACGTCTGGGCTGCCTATGTCGGCGCCGTTGCTCCACCCAAATCGTGTCTCGATGCTCGCTTGGTGGACAATGACGATGTGCGGGATATGTTCCTGGAGCTGCTCGCCATGGTCCAGAGAAACATCAACCAAGGTACGAGGCCCATCCTTTCCAATGTCCCGAAATGTGCCAAAGATTCCCAGTAACCATGCTAACATCGACGCAGACCTTCTTTCTGGCATTGCCCAGACCGAAATCCACGACGACAAAGCAGGGTCGGATTCGGACGACAGTTCCTATTTGCTGGGTCTCGATGCTGTCGGCGCTGCCCTTGACAGACTCCATTCCCTGGCCATCGCCGTTCGTCAAGCAGCCAACACAAGAAGCAAGCAACAAGTAGCCAGCAATACACACGGTATGCAAACGAGCGAAGGGTTGTGCTACATCAATGCGATGAAGACGCGATTCCCACATGCCAGCAACGGCCTATTGGAACAGGTTGGCAGGTCCATCTACGCAAGAGGCAAAGCAATGTATTATCAGCAACGGCATAACAAAAAGCTAGGCGTTCTTCGAGAGGAACCGCGATCTAAGCCCTACATGGGCGAAACTGAGGCTCCGAGGACACCTCGGGAGATTTCGTCTTTTGATCAAGGACCCGTGCATGACAACCAGGTGCCCATCCGGACCAATCCATTTTCCGAGACGAATCACTCGGGTTTCCAAACGGAACAATTCCGTGCAGTCGTTCAAAATCCCAAGCCATCCCTCTCACGGACCAGCAGAGGATCTTCCATCCGGGAAAACGATATAGACGGTTTTAGCTATCCGTAAATGCCTCGCAGCACCGGTACCACTGTCGAAGCTCCTTGCCCGTTGTGCTCCGGGCTATTGAAGCTGGCTGGCCTGACTGATAAAAAATGGCGGTGCGTCCACTCTCCTATGTATACGAGAGAAAGGATTATGGCTAATATATACTAGGCAACACGTTGACTGGGATGTCGAGACGTACGTGTGTGTATCCGAGGACTGCAGCAAAGAGCTTCGATTCTTTTCTTCCTTCCATGGCTGGGAAGAGCATATGCATACCGAGCACGGTCTGGAATGGGCGTGGAAAGTGCACACTGCATTGTGGCAATGCGATCTGGATCATGCACAAACAGCGGGCGAGGACGACAACAAAGAATTTTATGACAAAGATGACTTTCTTCAGCACTTGTCCACAGCCCATGGCGGTAGCCTCTCAAGACCACAGATCCTTGTCCGGGCTAGGCGCAACAAGACGTTTCGACGCCGTGAGCCCTTTACTTGCCCATTTTGCGATTGCGTACCTGAGGAAGAAGACTTCATCGTGTCGCAAAAACCTTTCGCTCTTCTGGCGAAGCACATTGCACGGCATCTGAAGGCCGTTGCATTCTTTTCTCTCAACTATCTCGGCCTCGACAACGACGGTGAATCTAGTGTGTCAAGGTCGGTGGAGGAAGTTGATGCCAAAACCACAACAGCAGTTCCTGACCGCGATGACGCATTCGACGATGTTCCCCAGTCAGTGCGTACGGAAACTGAAGTGCGGGTTGGGGACATGATCTTCTTCTTCCCAGATGACTTGAAGGAGGATGACGTTGTTTGGCCGCCGCCCGGGTTGATAACACAGTTCACCGGGCCGGATACGACGCTGGAAAAGTTCGCGGCAGCCTTGGCGACAGCTGCGGAGTCCACTTTGGAACCGCAGCCGCCCTCAGCCGGTAAGATATGCCGACGACAGTCTAGTTTTTAACACAAATGGCGGGTGAGCGAGGCTGACATTACGTTTCACCGATAGTTGAAACACATCACCAATCTTACACGTCCCCATGGCCTTACTTCAGCCCACAAAACTTGGAGCTTCGAAACCGTCTAGGCGTTATTGACCCTCGCCGGGATAAGGAGCAAATCGAGGAAAGGAGTGGCGGCCTCATCCGAGACGTCTATCTCTGTTTGCTGGACACCAAAACCCTGCAACAATGGCGCGAGGATCCTCTATCTCGCGTTCTTTGGATTTCCGGCGAACCCGGCACGGGAAAGACAATGTTGTTGTGTGGAATCATCAACGAGCTCGATACCCTTAAGCTTCAACAATGCCTTTCTTATTTCTTCTGTCAGAGTTCTCGCACACAACACGAAGATTCCAGGGCACTTTTTCGAGGACTCATCTACATGCTAGTCCTTCAACAACCGGCTCTCATCGTATACGTCCGCAAGAGGTACGCGTTGGAGGGTCAAAAAATATTTTCAAGTCTCGACACTTTAAAAGGGATTCTCTCAACCATGCTAGGCGATCACCTGTCAATAGGTGCGATTCTACTGATTGATGGCTTGGATGAACTCCAACCGCGTCCACAACAACTGCTCAGCTTGGTACAGGATCAGAGGCACATCAAGTGGATTTTCTCGAGCCGTGACCAGTTGCTCACTAGCGATACCATCCTAAACACGATGCCACAAGAAGCCTTTTCACACTTACGGATCAACCCGGGCGTCGTCTCAGACGCTGCTATATCCTACATGCGACATATGGCGGGACGAATAGCACACGAAAATGGATTCAATCAAGAGGAAAAGGATTCTATCACTCGACACCTGACCTCCAACACCGATGGCAGCTTTCTATGGGCCAACGCAGCTCTTCAGGTCTTGGCCGATACGAAAGGCCAAGAGGTGTTTGATATGGTAAGGACCTTCACCTGCAACATTTCATCAATTTACCGTCACATAATTGCGACTATAAACGACACCCCCGAGAGCGACACCTGTAACAACATTCTCGCTGTTACCGCGACAGTATACGAGCCTATATCGTTAGCCGAACTATGTGTTTTATGCCCATCTCTGAGTGGCAAACGCCTTGAAGATGCACTCAGAGTTGTCCGACTTTGTGGAAACCTTCTAGAGGTGCGCAACGGCATTCTAGGCTTTTATCACATATCGGCAAGGAGCTATCTTGTCCAAGATGCGGCGCACCACGTCTTTCCTTCCGGTATCTCCGGCCAGCATGCAATCATTGCATCCCGTTCGCTCGTAGCCATGTCAAACAGTCTAAGGCGAGACATATACGACCTCAAAGACCCGGGCTGTCTCATACACAACGTCGCGCCACCAGATCCTGATCCATTGGCTCCGATTCGTTATGCTTGCCGTTATTGGGCCAAACATCTCGAGGATGCTGGGATCAAGGCTGCTCTGTGGGACGGCGGCGAAGTGCATGTCTTCTTGAAAAATAAGTTCCTGTGCTGGCTCGAGGCGCTGAGTCTCCTTCGGGAAATGGAGGTCGTCCACTTTGCGCTCCAGAGGCTGAAAAACGTGGTGAAAGATCTGGTATGTTTAGATGCACATTGCGTCCCTTGTTGTCAGAGACAGAAACTGATCAAAATATCCCAATTGCAGCCACGCGAGAACGTATACGAACTGGGAGACCTGATCCGCGATGCACTCGAATTTGTTTCGGCGTCCAAGGAGTCGATCAAAATCGCCCCGCTTCAAACCTACGTGTCGGCACTCCTATTTTGCCCAACGAAAAACAGCGTGCGACAGCTTTTCCAAAAAGAAGAGCCGTCTTGGATTAAGGTTGTGCCCTGTTTCGACTACGTCCAAGGTGTCAGAAGCGTCATCTTTTCTCCCGATGGAAGGCAACTAGCCTCAGTCTCATTTGACAACACAGTCAACCTTTGGGACACAGAATCATACGGGTTTGTACGATTGTTCAGGACCCACAATGGACCCATTCTATATGTTGCGTTTTCGCCCGATAGCAGACATATATCCTCGGTATCGCGTGACGGCATAATAAAGATCTGGGACATGGTTTCAGGGTTGTGCTTGCGGACAGTTACTGTCAACAACTCTTCAATAACGTTGGCTTCCTTTTCGCCAGACGGAAGTTTCGTCGCATTGGTATCAGCAGATGCCTCGGTCACGGTGTGCAACACAGCATATGGACAATGTATCCAAAAGCTCTATTCCCGTCGTAACCTTAGACGGCGTGTGAGTACAGTGGTCTTTTCACCCGATGCCCGACAACTGGCGTCAGGCATGGAAGACGGCGCGGTTCATCTCTGGGACACAGTATCGGGAGTGCGCAAGCAAACATTAATCGGTTTCGATACGCGGGTCACGGCAGTTAACTTTTCGCCAGACGGGACACGAATTGTATCAGCCTCGGTCGTTGGGGAAGTCAAACTCTGGTACACATCCTCGGGGGAATGTATCCAAACTCTCAAGGGCCTTGATGTCTCAGTCACCTCGCTTGTTTTTTCATCTGATGAGAAGCAGGTCTCTGCGAGATCGCGCCTCGGCACTGTCAAGATTTGGGACACGGCCTCGGGAGAGTGCATGAAGACGTTAGAGGGCTATGGCGGTTCGGTCACACCTGATATCTTCACATCCGATGCCATGTACTGTGGGTTCGACGATGAGAGTAACTGGGTGACGAGGAATAGCCGCCGTGTCCTCTACTTGCCGTCGGAATGGAGACCGGGTAAGGTCGATATATCAGGTCGGATTATTGGCATTGGCTGTCCATCAGGGAACGTGTTTTGTATTGCATTTACAGAGTGAAAGGGGATTTTCGTCTTTGTTTTGAACGACATAATTTTCGCATCGGCATTCTTCATACGAGAAGTAAGTCTACTGGGTCGTATTAAAATGCACAGCGTATATTAGTCTAAGAAATATCGCAACAGATTCCAAAATACGCCACAATCATATCGAGAGCTTTGCAAGTCAATGTACAAGTTACATAAAGTGTACATTACTTTCAATCGTGCATTCCCTAACTAAATTCAGAGGCCTCGTCGGAACTAGACGTGGTGTCCTTATATCTACTATCCTCGACCTTACAACATGTACCGGAACTGCCGCCGGGCGGTCTCGTACTGGCCCGCGGCCGGCCCAGCTACACTGTCGAGCTGCGCGTCCAGCTTGGCCAGGTCAGCGTGCTCCTCGAACGCGGCAGCCTCGCCCGACGCCAGCTTCTTGTTGGCGGCCACGAGGCTCTGGCGGAAGACGAGGTTGAGCAGGATGGTCAGCCCGTACATGGCGGTGGTGATGCCAAAGGGGATGCGGAACGAGGGTCCGTAGCTCGAGGGCCACATATAGGAGCCGGCGATGGCGCCGAGCTGGGACGCGGCGTTGACAAACGAGAGCACAACGGCGCGCTTGGCGGGCGGGCGGGGAAAAGATGCGGCCATCCAGGGGAACATGATAATGTAGCCGGCGTACGAAGCGGCCATGAAAAAGAGTGAGGTATAGCGGGCGCCAATGTTGGTGTGCTGGGTGGCGAGGGCCATGACGAAGCCGACAATGCCGAGCCCCAAAGGCCAGACGTGGTGCAAGTAACGCTCACCGACGCGGTCGGCGTGCCAAGTGTTCGCGAGGGCGACAATACAGGCGAAAATCCAGGGTGGCGCGGACAGCAGCAGTGTCTGTGTGGTCCCGAAGCCGAGGGTCTTGGTGAGCGAGGGGAAGTAGGTCGAGAACGAGGTGCCGGCGATCATGGCGGTCTGCGAGACGGCAAGTAGGTACATCTTCCAATCGGCAAAGGCAAGCTTGGCACCGTGGTACCACTTCTCTTCGGCTGAATCGACGTCGACCTCGCCCGTGTCTTCGCGCATGCGCAGCTGGGCGACGCGCATCTCGTCAACTGAAAAGTGGCGCGTTGTGTTGTGGGGGAAGTCGGGCAGGATGAAGATGGCGATAAAGGCGACGGCAATGGTGATAGCACCCTCAATAAAGAAGAGCCAACGCCAAGCACGGTGTCCTAGCACACCCTCCATGCGGGCAAGGATGCCCGCGGCCATGAGGCTACCAAAGGCGTTGGAGATCAAATTGCCGCAGTAGAAGACGGCGACGCGCAGCGACAGCTCTTTCCTGGTGTACCAAGCAGACAGCAGAAAGAAGGAACCTGGGGAGAACGCGGCCTCAACGAGCCCGATGAAGAAGCGGCAGGCGACCGCGCCACCAAAGCTGGTGACAACGCCAGTCAACGTCGAGATGAGACCCCAGGCGACCATGCAGGCGGGCAGATAAAGCGACGGTCGTCCGATGCGGTTCTAAGCCATCGTGGTCAGTAACAGAATGCGGTGAACGACGTGCGGCTGGACATACCATGATCATGTTCGAGGGCACTTGGAACAGGATAAAGCCCGCAAATAAAATCGACGTGACGGTGGCAAAGTCGGTGTCAGTCATGTTGAGGTCAGACTGGAAGCCTTGGAGTCTGGACATGTCAGCGAATGCGGATGAAGTGTGGAAAGAGAAGGCCTTCTGGCATACCTCGCAGCAGATGCATTGTTGCGGTCAATGTAGTTGAGGATATAGATGATCACGAGCAGAAACATCTTAGCGTCAAGCTTGCGAACGAGCCGCTTCTCCACCTTGATGCGGTACGGCGACCCAGGCGCGAGCGAAGCATTGTTGTTGACCGACGAAGAGTCGTCGATGTCCGCATGCTCGGCTGTCGTCAACGTGGCGACATCGCCGTTTTTGGAAGGGACGGCTGCCATGCCGAGATGATGTAGCGGGTGTGGTGAGGAATGATAACAGCAAAAGACAGGACGAGTAGTCGCCCGTGTTGATTGAATGCCAAGACAAGTGAGAGGATGCGAGATAACAAGGCATGCTTCGATGCAAGGCTACCTCGGGGGCATCATGATATGTATATTTGCGAGGACTGCTGTGGTCACGCTGTCATTCTTCGGCTGTGAGGCCGAGGTGTCTGCCGTTTGTGGGGGAAACGTGTGAAAACTCCACATCGCAAATCTGGGGAGAGATTGAGGGTGAACGTGAGCCGGGGTTTGTTAGCGTAGGTAGCGTGTGTGGGGATGTGGAATTGTGGAATTGTGGAATAAACCCCGCCGATATCGTGCAAGTGGAAATCCACCACACAGCTGCGAGCTCGGGGCTCGACGGCGCGCGGCATGGTATACAAGACGCAAGAGATGCCGTTTTCAGATGTAGTTGGAGTTGCAGTCAGGTTTCCGTCTGCTTGCTGTCTTGTTATCTTCGTTTTTGTTTTCCTTTTCTTTTTCTTCTCCATCTTCTCCGTATCCCCTCACGTACCGTACCTCCTCAACCGTACTCACCCTCGCCACTATGGGTTCACAGCCGCCATCGCCCAAGACCCTCCTCGAGGTGCTCGAGGATCACATCAACGTCGACGCCGACTCGCTCGACCCGGTCTTCATCAAGTCCCTGCCCATCCGCTGCCACGATCAGACATCGAACCAGCGCATCGTGCACGACGCTCTCGTCGACCCTGTCAATGCCGCCATTGTCGAGCAGACAGTCCGCGAGCTCAAGGGCCAGGCCTGGGACGAGGTGTATGTGCTGGCGCTGGCTCGGATTGCTGCGACCGTGCTTCCTGTGATCTCCGGCACCGTTCTTTCTCAGACATCGCCAACGCGCGCCAACGACAAGGACTTTGTGCTGCTTGATGCTCGTCGCCGTCACAAGGCGTACCTATCTGCAGGCATTCCCGCGTAGGTTTTCCAAACCATTCTTTTCCCTGAACCCTCCCACTCCTCGCTAACAAACAGTGACCGTATCGCCGTCAAAATTGCGACGACGTCGGCTGGTGTCCAAGCTGCGCGCATCCTCCGCGACGAGGGCATCCGCACGCTGGGCACCACACTCTTCTCGGTGCCGCAGGCCCTAGCCGCTGAGCAGGCCGGCATGTTTGCCATCTCCATCTACTTTAACGAACCAGGCGCCCACGGCGACGCGTCCATCTGGCCCGACGTCGCCGACCCGGCCACGGAGCACCCCATGGCGGCGCGTCACTTGCTAATCCGCCACGCATACAACCAAGTGACAGCCAAGACGGGCCGTGCCACACCGCAACTCAAGACAGCGTCGTATGCGTCGCCGCGTGAGGTCATGACGGCGCCGGCTCTGGGCGCGGACCACGTCACCATTGGCCGCAACCTGCTCGAGGACCTGGCGCTGTCGGACAAGATGCCCGCCTATCGCAAGGGGGTGTGGAAGGTGCCCGTCGCAAAACAGATCAAAGATCAGGGCGAAAGTTTTGCGTGGGAGGACTGGACACCGCCGCGGGCCGACGAGACGGCTGAGCGCATTGCCGTTGCTGTGGCTAACGCGGCCAAGGCTGACCCGGGCCAGCTACCGGGTGTGGACGACGGCACGGACTATCTGGCAGACGGCGTGCTCGACAAGATCAACGCTGCTGACGCGCTGACCAACAACAAGCTCGAGGAGGGCCTCGCCAAGTTTGCCGTCTGGGAGAAGGCGAGCCAGGAGTACATCGAGGGTCTGCAGGCGAAGCTGAATGGTTGAGCGGGCGAAAGACGACGAGTAGATGTCCAAATGCAGCCTAGAATGTGTTAGAAAAATAGTTAGACTCCTCAGTATTTCCGGTTAACAACCAGTCTGAAAATAAAATGAGAATAAACCGAACAAAATCAAAAGCTCGCGCGATGGATCGCTCGCGTACTGTAGCTCCATATCGTTACTCCAAGTCCCTGTGATCCCCATTCTGTGGAGATGCTGCGGGGAAACAGACGATCGCGCCGTATTAGGCCCTGTGTTAGTCGACTTGGCAGTCACTTGCCCCAACCTGCATAAATACCAGGCCATCCCCCTCGTTCTATTCCACTATTCCACAATCCCATAATTCCACTCTCGACACCAAAAATCAAGCAACTTACACCAAGTGTCCCAAAGCCAGCGTTGGCGACAGCATGCCGGACATCGATTCTCCATCGTGCGAGCCGAGAACGCCTGTTTCGACGCGAGCCGAGTTGGAGAAGCCGCGTAAGTTCTTTCTTGTGGAAGAGTTGTGTTGCGTTGCATTTGTCCGTCCGCTCAGACTTACACCGAATGTGGATGCTGATTCGTTAACTCCTGGCCATGAACAGAAAGCAACACCCTGAGCTGCTCGTTGTGTCAGAAGGTGTACTCCAGAAGGTAAACAGATCTACGGTGTGGCCACTATCATACGGATTGTATTTCACCGAAAATAGCGCTGACCTGTCCACCAGTGACGTGCTCTCACGCCACCTAGTCCAAGCTCATGGCCAGTTGGCGAAGCGCGCAGGGCGGCCACGGAAGAATCGACAGCAGTCCGTGAGCAGTGATGTTGGTCACGACACCGGGCACAATGTCAGCGGACAGACTCCTCCCGGCACACGACACAACACTCGGCAGGCAGCCAGGTCTGCTGTTCGACGGAGTTCACGGAGATCCACGCCGTCACGGGCCGCTTCTGTGTACACGGTCAATGACGAGAACACTCCGCAAAATGCCGTAACTTCAACAACAGAACAAACGACACCGGCCGTCGTTGCTGGACCTGTCCCGGTGCGCATCGACTGGGACATGCTGGACGGCGTCCATGACGGCAGTGTGGGCCCGGCACCTGAACAAAACCAGCATCACCAAAATCAGTCCAGCTTCGATTTCAGCAACAGCTTCCAGAACTTGTTCTTTTTCTCGACTTCGGACGAGCATGTTTGGACAGCCAACCAGTACGCAGATGGCACGACCGCAGCAGGCTCGTTTGACTGGGGCTTCACCGACGTGCCTGACAATGACATCTTCGAGGCCATTGGCGCGTTGCCGCCACCTCCTCCACCACCGCCTCTGCCACAGCCGCGCACCATCTCTGTTGCGTCTCCAATGTCTTCGTCGGGATCAGGATCTGTGGCCGGTCGATCACCACCGGACCGTGATTCGGAGATTGTCCGTGCTCTCAAGGCGGAGGAGGTTGATGGTCAACCCAACACCGGCGACTTGCCCAATGGTAGCCCTGAAGAGAGCGCCTGGCCGACGGTGTACTACCAACCGAACACACCGGTTGACCCGGTCGACTTGCCGACGGTGACACGGCCATCCACGCCCACGCCACGGGCGCCGGCATTTTCTTCCAACATTTCCACAGATAACTCGGCTCCGGGGACCACCGGCCTACTCAGGACAACCACCGCGAACGTCAACACACAAGCTCGCACATCTATGCAAATCTTGTCGACGTATGCCCATCGTCCTGTGTGGCCGCTTCCGGATCTAGCAAACTTTCCCTCGATCCCGTCACTGACAGCATGTGTGAATTGCTACTTGGCACACTTTGCCGTGTGGCTACCGATCGTCGACAGTCCACGTGGTAGTTTTCGAGTAGACAAGGCCGCGCCCATCTTGTTGATGGCCATGGCGGCTGTCGGGGCCGTGTATGCAAGCGGAGGCTTGGAGAACCTGGCGTTTCCACTCGATGAGTTGGTGCGACGGCAAATTGTGTACATTGTAAGTCTCTATCCGTCTGACGTCGTTCTCAGTCTCCATCTGACACGAACAGTGCGAACATGACCATCGGTTTGTTTTAGAGCCATGTGTGATGCAAGCATCCCTGCTGCAATCGTACTTTGGCTTGTACAGCGGCTCGCCACGCCTGTTCCACCACGCCGAGATTAGCCGTGCGTCACTCGTTGCAGCATGCCGTCGTATGCACCTCTTGCATGCCGAATACTCGGCTGCCCGAGAGCTGCAGCGTCGGGATCCGGCCGCTTCAAGGGATGCCATCGAAAAGGCCATGCGTCAGGATCATCGGTATAGCCGCCTTGGCTGGTCGATTTTCGTATGTTCTGGTGTGTCCCTACAGCAGGTGCTCGATTGGTTATGTCCTGCTAACAGATTAGCTCTTTGATGCGCAGATGTTTTGCTTCTTTGGTACGCCATGCCACAATGCCCTGTCGGACATACAGGTGTCATTGCCAGTCGATGTCATCACAACACCCGCGGTGCCCGGTTTGGAAGCTGCCACACCCCGTGAGCGTGCTACGTTTGGCCAGATGATGACCAGCTTGCTTGACCAGGGCCAACTTCTCGAAGAGCCCTCCGATATGGGTCTGAGCTGTCTTGCGTATGCATTGTATCGGCTCTGTCTAGAGTCAGCATCATCAAGTACATTTTCTCAACAGCGCCGCCAGCCTCTTCACCCCGCCCAGAAGCGACTTGACCAGCTTTCCCGCCATGTCACGGACACACCCGCGTCCCTGACGGCTCTTCGACTCTCGTGTGTTGCACTCGCCCACCACGCCTACCTTGAACTCACCGACCCGGGCCTGCTGGGTGCCATCAAAATTGCTGCCGGTCGGTCTGGCGAACAGGAGCAGCAGGCGGCACAGGCAGATGTTGCACGCCGCCTGCAGGCCGATCCGGCTGGCGCTCGCTGTCTATTCGCTCACGCTACTATGCTGCGGTGTCTCCTAAATCGGTTCACGTTTGAGTCAGTCCACTGCCATCGTTGTTTTGTGTTTGTGATCCAAAAACTAATAATTGTAGCACACCCACCGAGGTCATCTGGACCTTTGACGCTGCCCTGGCCATGTGGGCTTATCTTCGGTTTTCCGACCAGTCGCTTGACGGACAGCAACAACACCAGCCAACCAATTATACAGCCACCGTCCTGCTGACTTGGAAGCCGAGTCCCTTGGTTGACGACTGGGTGCGCTCGGGTCGCGGCTGTGTGTCGGTGCAGGGCATCGGCAACAGCAGTCGCAATGATGACAGTGATGCCATAACGGCGGCGGTTGTTCTCCAAGGTGCCTCAGAGCGGCTCGAGGTCATGTCGTGGGGCCTGGCCGCCAAGTACCGCGTCGTGCTGAAGGGCATGCTTGCGCGGGTTGACGTTTGATGTTTTGGGTGTCGCGATGTTAATGATCTGTCGCAGTTGAGCCCCTTTTAACTCGGGTCGAAGAATCAATGCTATGTGACTTTCCCTACTAAATAAGGAAATATATTCAGGTGTAAATTCTGCCATTTCAGAAAATTACAGGAAGGCGTGACCGAGAAGGGAGTTTCTGTGTCGCTCCTACCCGTTCTGACGATGTCGTTGAGGGGATGCGCCTTCCCTTTGTGAACCTTCTGTAACTGCCCCAAATGCCTGCCCCTAACAGCCCTCTAATCGCCCCATATTAAAATTTCCATTTTCGTCGCCACCTTTATTTACTTTCTACCCCTTTTTCCATCTCCAAACAAAACAAGAATCAACTTGCTTCGATGCACGCCAACGTCTTCTGCGCTTCCCCTCTTGCGCAGCTTCGATATGGCACCGCTGTCCATACATCGTTGTCCACGGCGGACACCAGCTGCATACCGTGCACAAAACAGGTGTTCTCGATTTTTTGGCCATGTCGCCACAGGAATTTGCTGGTGCTGGTGGCATTGTCAGCTGCGTGGAAAAGCCGTTCGACTCGCCCTTTTCGATATCCAACGCTGGTCTGCACGCCGAGCTGCCCGTCTTCTGTGACAGTAGTTGCTGGCCAGGATTCTTTTTTGCCATTTTGCCCTTCCGCCAGGAAGGTGACAGGTCAGTTTTGGCCATTGAGCTGAAATTTCAGTATTTTAGCACCGACGGCAAGGACAACCATGATGTCTATCGGACACATCTGTCGCTACGCCGGGTGGTACATGAGCTTTATGACATTTGCCCGCGCTTCCCGCTGACCATGACGCCCAAATCTCCGCACAAACCGGAATCGAAATTGCCGCGGTTGCCCCCCATCCTATTTACATTCCGCCGGTCGACAGAGGGCACCGATCTGGCTGGCTATCGGCTGAACGAGTGGTACCCCCCCACGGCTTGGGATCCGAAAACACAGACGCTCGGCGGTCTTGACGAACTCACGTATTACAAATCAATATTTCCTCGACCGTCAGCCTCCTTACCAAGCGTCACACAAGTCGTACTGCGGTTTTCGCCGTTTGCATGCGAGAACGGACCATGCTTTGCCGTTGTCGTGCGCGTGCGCCGCAGAAGTCCACCGTTCGAACCGCGCTCTGTCAAGATTTTCCAATGTCACGTCGTAGCGGCCGCGTCACCAAAAGAAACGGCGGAGCAAATTTGGAGGGCGCACAGCCCGTTTGCCGACGGGAAGGCCGATGGAGACTTGGAATCCTGGCGACCGGCGCCCTGGCAGGCCCAGTCGGTCCTCCACGACCTTATTCCGGGCAAGGCCATCGTGGCCGGCATGTCACACAAGTCCATAACGGTAGGCAGAAAACCGCAGCTAGTGGTGCTCGACATTGAAGTGCTCGACCGCCGCACTTTTCTGGCTCGAGGTCGTTGGTTTCTGACGGGCGCTTTGCATGGAGTGGCCGTCATCGCCGCAGCGCTGCTACTGGGTGAGCCTGTGACCATGCGCCGGTACGAATACCTACGGACGGTGTTAGTGGGCCGTGGATACCGTACGCGTATTCTCGACACGTATGGCGGGCGTGTCCAGCTGCACGCCGATTTCCTACCAAAGAGCCTGGTTGGAGCGTATGTAGCGCTGTTTGGACTGGCGGTGCCTGTGGCGTGGTGTCTATGGTGGCGAACATGGGGCCAGCTGATCTTGACGGCGATTCTCGTGGCAGTCTGGCATCTTGTGGTATGGCCATGACGGCCACGAACTACGTGACAAAACTCCATTCATCCCTTATGCCGGTATGGTGTATGCAACACCGTGGAAGCCGCTGCCGTGGGGTACGAACACATTAATTCGGGTACGTTCTCACACTTCTTGGCATGCGGCACCTCACCACATTGCACGGTCTCAAGACAAGATAACTAACACGAGTTGATGCGAACATAGCGTGAACAAAATTCATTGCGCGGTTTTTAAAACTTTGCATGTCACTATTTACATCGAGGCCTCTCAATGGAAACGAGGCATTTTCTTAACGCAAATAAAGAAATAATTATTATGCCATTTCTTGGTTTGCTTTCATTTTTTTAGAATAAGACTTGATGCAGACACCTCGTGACATATGTTTAAATTTGCAAGGCAAGTTTAGTATGAAGCCTTTTCAAACCAAATGAAAGAAAGAATACTGTATATATCTTTTGTAATCGTGTGAAAATTTCAGGGATTTAAGACCAAAAACTAAAATAAAGTTACATGTGGCAGTAATTACAACCGAAGCCCGGCGAGGACGACGCCAGCCAAAAAGACCGAATTGGCCATATTCCCATAGTGTCGACTGCCACTTTGAAATCTAGGTCAAAGTCGAGGTCCAGGTCAAGCATCTTATTCTATGACCAGCTGGACAAGATTAGCAAGTGCCTTAAGGACCGTCATAATAAGCATACATGGAGCACGTCAATACAATACATTCTCACACTTCACAGCTGATGCACGACGTTGAACAAGTGTACGACAAAGCATCAATATATATCGAAAATATGTACAGTCGAAGAGAAGGCTCGCAAAATAAAAGCAGAAAAAGAAAAGAAAAAAGAAACACAACAAAAAATAAGTCAAAAATAAGGAAACAAGCTGAAAAAAAGAAATAAACGCGAAAAACCAACACCATCTCAACCACCTTTTATTTTATTTTTCTATCAAGCGAAAACAGGCAATCCTATCCTGCACCACGACATCGTCTCGTCCCCAATCCAGGCCTCACCCATCAGTGTTAGCGCCAGGTGTCGTTCTCGGTGGCGGTGGCAACGTTGCAGCCCTGGGGCACGGTGTAGGAGCGGTTGGGGTCGCTCTCCCAGACGATGCTGCCACTGGACTCCTTGCGGATGTACTTGTACTGGAAGGTGGTGCCGGCGGGCAGGTTGAGGGTAACAAACCACTTGTTGTCACTCGACGTGTAGTCGGCGGCGCTCAGGGCAATGGCACTACCCGTGTCCCAGCTGCCGAGCTGAGCAATGGAGCCGGACAGAAAGACGTTCTCGCCGTAGGTAGTGGTGGCGATCTCGTTGAAGGTGACGGAGACGGCCGTGGGCGTGGTGCAGGCGGCGGTGGTCGTGGTGGTGGGCTTGCTGGAGGTGGTGCCCGTGCCGGAAGCGGTGGTTGTCGGCGAGGTGGTCGGTGCACCGGTGCCGCTGATCAAAGTGGACGGCCACGACAAGACGGCGGCAGTGCTGTAGGAGCCAGAGGCGGACGTGGCATAGCACACGGAAGGCACGCTCGACGCGCCGGTCTCACCCCAGGGCTGCGGGACGACGGCGTTGCGGCGCAGGTTGGCAGTCAGCAGGGCGGCGTAGGACCAGGTCAGGTCGCGGGCGGACAGCGGGGTGCCGGCGGACCGGTCGTACTGCTCGGACATAGAACCGTTGGACAAGGCGTACGTCTCGATAATACCAACGTAGCCATCGGCATACGTCTTGACGGCAGCGACAATGGCAATGTATGCCGTGGACGTCGAGGCGTAGGTGCCGACGGCGGCGCTGCTGTACAGGTCCTGGAAGAAGGCGAGCGAGGTGGATGTAATGGTCAGCGACCCCTGGCGGTTCCAAGTGTAGAGAGCGTCGTACAGCTGCTCGGCGGCGGCGAGGGTGGTCAGGTACCAGGGGTTACCGTTGTAGTACGAGTCCTCGGGGTAGCGGCCAACGGCAACGGCAACACCCTCGGCCTTGCCCGAGTTCAGCGTGTAGATAGAGCGGAAGGCGTCGGTGTAGACCTTGTGGTTGGCCAAAGCGCGCGACGAGCAGGGCTGGAAGGTGGAGTCGTCGCAGGCGGCAGTGGGGTCAAAGGCGTGGATGCTGGCGAGCACCGTGTTGGCGTCCTTACCGGAGCGGCCGCCGCCAAAGTTGGCGTTCATGTAGCTGCCGGTCCAGAAAGACTGCATGTAGCACAGGATCTGGGGCGCCACGGCGTCACAGTTAGTGCACGAGGAGCCGACGCGGGCGGCAAAGGCGCTACCTTCGACGAGGGCGCGGTGCTGGGCTGAGACGGTAAAGTAGGACGAGCCGCTGACCTCCTCCCACAGGTCGTAGCCTGTCTGGTTCCAGTACTGGGCGACGTAGGTTAGGTCGTTACGGACGACGGGCCAGACGTTGTTAGTAGCGTAGCTAGCGTAGCCGTTGTCGAGCAGCCAGTTGCCAAAGTCGACGAGGGCGGTGGTGCGCAGAGCGGGGCCATCACGCTGGGGACGGCCCCAGGAGCCCGTAAAGGCGGTCTCGTCGACATTGAACTTGGGCTCGCCGAGGCCGGTGCCGTCGGACAGTTGACCAGAGGGGTTGGAGACAGTCTGCAGGATGGCCTGGCTGTCGACGTAGTTCATGATGGCGGTCTGCAGACTGGACTCGCCGTTGCGGAAGAGCTCGACAAGCGTCTTGAGAACGAGCGCAGCATCACGGCTCCACGTATAATAGTCTAGGGGGTCAGCGGTGATCAATGGCAAAGGGTGCAGAGTGAAGGGGAGTAGGCGTACAATCCGGATTGTCTGTGCTCGGCGAGGCAATGACGATGCCCGACTTGGAGCTGGCGGCGTACTGGCCGGTGCTGCCAATGTTGCTGAGGATGCGGTCCACAGCAATGGTGGCCTCGCTGGCGAGCCAGGAGTCGACGCTGCTGGCGGCGCGGGGATCGACACGCGGCGGCGCACCCAGGACGGTCTGCGCGAGCGTCAAGGCCGCCAGGGCCCACGAGCGGAGGGAGGGCATGGCGAGAGTGGAAAAGGGGAAGATGGGAACACAATCTGAGACAAGGCAGATGAGGGCAAGCAGGAGAAGGCCACCGAAGACGATGCGAGTGATGCGCGTTGGCTGGAATGGAGATGGAGATGGGGATGAAGACAAAAGCTGGACTGAAGATTGGCCGTGGCCGTCTTCTTTCTTTATAGAAATCATGGCATCGTGGGCAGTTGTCGTTGGCAATTGTGGTTGCCAATTGTCGTTGGCAGGGGGAAGCTGTCGAACCCGCGATGTTGTGTCGGGCTGTCGGCGGGGCTGTTGCCCGATACGGAGGGATGTCTGGAAGCGAAGTGCGGAGGAAGGTGCGGAGGTGTTTGTGCACCGTTGTGGCAGGAGCTGGTGGGGAGCGCAAACGACAAACGGCAGGAGCACAGCAGAACTTGCACTTGCAGGTTGAGGAAAGAACACCATACGAACAAAGGAAAGAACGATCTTGGATGTACCTGGATGCACTGACGACATCCAAGGCAGGGGCACACACGCAGACACGGCACAGAGACGGCCCTTTCCCCACACGCTCCACACCACCTGCAGGAAAACAGCGGCCCTATCACAAGCCGGACTCCGCACTCCGCACTTCACTTTCACACTTGCACACTGGCACACTTTCACGTGTGTCGCACCAGACGAAAGCAAAAAAAGAGGAGGAGCAAAAGAGACGAAGACACCGCACGCATAACCCCACACGGAGACCACCCCAGATGGGAATCTGCCGCCGTGGCATCGGCCCTGGCATCGGCCCTTGACCTGGCTAGACTTTCGAGTGGTGTGCCTGGCCGTTGTCTTTGTGTACGTCGTACTCCTGTACGTCGTACCTTTCATCTCTCACCCGCATAATGCCTCATTTAGGGTTGTATCTCTACTTTTAACCTTGTCCATCTTGTCGATCCTGTCCGTTTTTGTTTCTCCATTCTCCATCGTTCGGACCCCACGGGGTTCTGTCTCGTTCTTTATTTTTCATTTTCATTATATTTTATTTTAACATGTCCCCTTTTCCTCTTCTTCTTCTTTCGGGCCGTTCGTGGACCGATCGCCAAGCAGGATTGTCCCCTGTCCTAATCGTGGTTCTGCATCGCGGTCCACTCCCCTTTGACCTGCCGCACATGGGAAAGGTAGAAATGGTGTGCATATTGTTTGCCGATCCGTCTAATTCGGCCGGCGCTTTTGTGGCGATGGCTCGCTTAGAATGGTCGCTTAGGATGTTCGCTTGCTAGTTGCATGCTCGAGTGTGTCCGCTATATCCGTTTTGTCACGATGTCGGCCTTTCTCTTTGTTTTGACGCCGTCAACAGTGCATCGTGGAGTGTGTCAACGGCGTATCGCGCATCGACTGCCGGCGGCACCCCGGCGCCGAGCATGCCGATGCAGGTCGAGTGCCTTGCATAGAGGTATGCCTTTGGGGATGTTGGGTGTCTGGGTCGTTTTCGGACCGCTCTCGGTTTTATTGTCGTCATTTTTTCATTTTGTTTTATAGACTTTCTTCTCCATCGTCAACTCCCCACAACCTGCTGTGATCGACACGTGCGTGTGGAACGTGTGTGAATGTCCGCTCGTTTAGGCATCGTCGCCTCTTTTGTCCCAAACGAGGTGCGTCCGGGATAGCAGAACATGCTAAGGATATCGTTGTCTACCGTTCGTCGCCCAAGCGCCGACACTACGGAATACTGCCGAGACGATGGCGTGCGACGATGCCACGATGCGACGCTATGTTGATGGCCCCCAAACCTAGAACAGGCCGGGGCCGAAGGCCCAACCATGGTTCGGCGCAAGGCTCTTGCAGCTTGCAGGGCTGTGGACCGACTCCGGTGTTTTTTTTTTCGAGAGGAGGTGCGTTCTTTACAAAAGAGAGATATTACATTGGCCTGTGACATGTGTTGTCCATTGTTGTTTGCAGTCGTCTTCTTTTTCCATTTCGAGTCGCCACACTGTCGCCTACATTCTCATCGCTGTCAACTCAACTCACACAACCCTCATCCCCTCGTCACTTCCTTCACCCTCGTCACCTCACCACATCATCCCTCATCACCTCTCCTCCCTCGCAACAACCTTCGGCGAATTGTGACCTGTTTACAGGATCAGTCTCGCCGAGACTTTTTTCTTTTTTTTCTTTTTTTTTTCGTCCACGACAAACAGCTACACGTAATTGGTCATACAACCCCCGTCGCTTGGCCCGTGCGAGAGACCACAGGGGAGTACAGGCGACGACAGGCGACTTCAGACGACTACTTTCGACTTGAAACAATGTTTTGAGTGTGGACTGGATCCTTCGTACTCCGTCCACTCTCCGTCTACTTTCCTAAAAAAGGATCTTAGCGCACGTTTCTGGAAGGCGACCAACTTGGACACGACTCGAGAAAACTCAAGCGGGTTCCAACTTGGAGACACAAGTCGAGAAACAAATTGGAGTTGACAAAAACAACACAATATCAAATCACCTTCTCATGAGCTTCCCAAGATGAAGCTCTCTCTCGCGTCTCTCCTTTCTTTGAGTCTCCTTCAGGGCGCTGCCGCCCTCTCACCGGCGGAATGGCGCCAGCAGTCCATCTATTTCCTGCTGACCGACCGGTTCGGGCGCAGCGACAACAGCACCAGTGCAGCGTGCGACACCAGCCAGCGCGCGTACTGCGGCGGCAGCTGGCAGGGCGTGATCAACCAGCTGGACTACATCCAGGGCATGGGGTTCACGGCGGTGTGGATCACACCCGTGACGGGCCAGTTCTACGAAAGCACGGGCGACGGCACGTCGTACCACGGGTACTGGCAGCAGGATGTCTACGAGCTGAACCCGAACTACGGGGCGGCCGCCGACCTCAAGGCTTTGTCCACCGCGCTCCACACCCGCGGCATGTACTTGATGGTGGACGTGGTGGCGAACCACATGGGGTACGACGGCGCCGGGCCCAACGTGGACTACAGCGTGTTTACGCCGTTTAACAGCGCCAGCTACTTCCACGCGTACTGCGAGATCAGCGACTACAACAACCAGACGAATGTCGAGGACTGCTGGCTGGGGGACACCACCGTCTCCCTCCCGGACCTCAACACCTCGCTCCAGAGTGTGCAGACACTGTGGTACGACTGGGTGCATGGGCTGGTCGCCAACTACAGCGTCGATGGCCTGCGCATCGACACGGTCAAGCACGTGCAGCAATCGTTCTGGCCCGGTTACAACGACGCCGCTGGCGTGTACTGCGTGGGCGAGGTGTTTGACGGCGACCCGGCGTACACGTGTCCGTACCAGGACGTGCTGGACGGGGTGCTCAACTATCCGCTGTACTACCCGCTGCTGGCGGCCTTTGACTCGGCGTCATCCTCTGGCATTGGGGCCTTGTATAGTATGATCGCCTCCATTGCGAGTGATTGTGCCGACCCAACGCTGCTCGGCAACTTTGTCGAGAACCACGACAACCCGCGGTTTGCGTCGTACACGAGCGACTACTCGCTGGCCCAAAATGCGCTGTCCTTCCTCTTTCTGGCCGACGGCATCCCCATCGTCTACGCCGGTCAGGAGCAGCACTACAGCGGCGGCAACGACCCGGCGAACCGGGAGGCCACGTGGCTGTCGGGCTATAATACGGGGGCCACACTCTACAAGCACATTGCCAAGACAAACGCGATCCGCAAGTTGCTGGTCAGCGCGACGAGCGGCACGTGGGCCACGTCGGCCAACAAGGCCGTCTACCAGGACGGCACGACGATCGGCATGGTCAAGGGGGGTGCTCTCACCGTGCTGAGCAATTTGGGCGCATCGGGTTCTTCGTACACGCTGACCGTCACCAGCACCGGCTTGACAGCCGGCACCTCGCTCGTCGAGCTCTACTCGTGCGCCTCGGTGACAGTCAACAGTGCGGGTGGTGTCGCTGTGCCGATGGCGTCGGGCCAGCCGCGGGTGCTCGTGCCGGCGTCGTGGGTCACCGGCAGTGGGTTGTGTTCATCCACGACGACAACGACTGGCACGTCGTCCCCGACGACCACCGGTTCGTGCACTGCCGCCACGGCGCTGTCCGTTGTGTTTGACGAGCTGGTCACCACGTCCTACGGTGAAAACGTGTTCCTTTCGGGATCGATTGCACAGCTCGGTAGCTGGGCCACATCGAGCGCGGTCGCGTTGAGTGCCAGCAGCTATACAACAGCCAGCCCGCTGTGGGCTGTGACGGTCAGTCTACCGGTCGGGACGGCCTTTGAGTACAAGTTTATCAAAAAGGAGAGCGACGGCAGTGTTGTGTGGGAGAGCGACCCAAATCGGGCGTATACTGTGCCGACCGGCTGTGCGGGGGGAAGTGTGATCGTGTCGTCGAGTTGGAGATAACCAAGGTGTGGAGCAACGAGATATTGTCTCAGGGCCCTGGTTGTAATCTCTCTTTTTCGTTTTCTTCCTCTTTTCTTATTTATTTCATTCTTTGTATTTAGTTACTTCTCGTTATTGTATATACACGCACATATTTATCTGCCTGCTACGCCAGGGCGGGCTAGGCATACCCGAGGTTCCAAAAGTTGTTGAGATTCGCCTCCGAGTCGGCGTCGACGTACGGGTGCGGTGGTCTAAACGTGACGCTGTTCCCGTGAATCTCAGCCAGCCCGCCGGACGGCTCGCTGCCAACCAGAATCTCATCCACCCCCTTGGTTAGCGTCGCCATCGGCGTCATGACCATGGCCTCAAAGAGCGCCTTGTTGGGGGCGATGTTGGTCTCGAGGACGGCCGGCGCGAGGCCAAAGATCTGGATGGCCGCGCGGTCGAGGGGGGGTGCCATGGCGCGGACCAGGCCGATGACGCCGTTCTTGCTGGCGGCATAGATGGGGGCCACAGGGAAAGGGTAGAGGCCGGCGTTGGAGGCCGTGCAGATGATGCGGCCGCGGGACGGGGCGGAGCGCTGGCCGTAGACGGCGGGCGTGTTCTTCTTCATATAGTGGGTGGCCAACTTCACAGCTACCGTGCAGAGGCGAATTAGCATGTCGTGTTCTTGTGAGCGCTGAAGGCGCTATAATGTAGCGCTGTCGCGCTGAAGGATACCGCCTTCGGCGTTATCCTGTGGTCATTCCCCGCACGATCACTCACTAAAAATGGTCCCGACCAGATTCACATTCAGCGTTCGCATCGATGGTTCCGAGGGTTCGCCGGCCTCGTCCCGCAACGCCTCCGCGACCAACGGCGACTCACCCCCCTCCGAGATGCCGGCGTTGGCCATGACTACGTCGATGCGTCCGCCGCACGCGTCGTAGACCTGCCGGAACGCCGCCGCTTGGCTGGCCCACGACGCCACGTCGCACTCGAGGAAGGACACGGAGGTGGCGCCGGCGGCACGCTTCAGCTCGTCGACGACCTCTTGGCCGCTCGTTTTGTTGACATCCAACACCGCAACATGCCCGTACTGCTGGTCGACAAAGTAACGCGCCATGGCCCGGCCGATGCCGCTGGCGCCGCCCGTGACAACGGCGACGCGGGAGGTGTTCATTATGCCTCCGGGTGGGTGGGTTGAGGGACGCGGCGGCCTTTGAAGAAGATCTCTTGGATGTTGATGTAGACGTAGGGTTGTTGGCGATGTTGGGAGTAGGGTGGCGATGTGAGTTAAAGTGACAATGTTGAAAGTCGACAAAAGTGAGGAAAGAGCCAAATATAATTAAGAGCCGACCGAAGACGGCAGGAGCGGCCTTTTTAACACAGACGGCCACGGATCTATCCCGCTCGCTCTCCTCTCCTCTCCTGCAGCCAAGGTTGGGGTGTCGGAGTCGTCGTGTGGTGGAGAGTCCCCGCGTTTGGTTTCCCGCGTTTTTTGGTCGTTGGCGCAGTTAGTGGTGTCGGTTCGGTTGGCGCCCCTTCCTCTTCCCGACCGTCGATGCCGTTTTTGGCGCTAGCGAGCGTGTAAGTGGGTTTTGTGGGGATGACGTGTGGACAACTATTGACAATATCGTTCTCTTGCCCTGTTGATCTATTTCTATTGCTAATGCTAGAGATGGAAAAGAAAGTGTAGAAAAATAAAAATAAAATAAGAAATAAAATCTAATGAAGGGCAATAATAATAAATTCAGAAGAGTAATGGAATCATCACGCGTCACGCGTCCCCGTCTACACCCTCTCCTTCACTTCCACCTCTCCTCGCCGTCATGGCCGCTTCGACGGCACTCGCTACGTCCACATAAAAGACAGGCCGGAAGTTGGCCGCCACCAGGGCCCGTCGTGTCCACGGCGACTGCACACAGGCCACGTGCCACTCGACCGCGTCCGGTGCGGCAAAGCGGTCCAGTTGGGCGCGGGTATCGACGAGTTGCTGCATGGCCGTGGCGTCGATGTGGTTCACGGTACTAAAGTCGAGGACCACAGAAGTGAGGGGAGGCAGGTCGGTGGTAGGTAGCTCATTTTCTGGAGGGTCGCTCCACGCACGATCGGCGGTGGCCTGCTCCGGACCCGGCCGGGCGTGCTTGGTGATGTAGGCCACCATATGGGCGAGGGTATGCGCAGCGCTGGTATAAGCCAGGCCATCGCGAAAGCGGTAGACAAAGATTCCGGGGTAGTCTGAGGTGTTGCCATGAGACAACGGGAGGAAAATGCTGGAAGAGGATGCCGGCGACAGATTAGCCACTGTGCTGCTGGCTTCGCTCTTCTTTTCGGTGTCCCCCTCGGTGGTATCCTGACGGCTATCCCCTGCGTTGACTCTTGTTCTCCCCAAAACGTCACCCTTCGACTGTAACTGCCGCACAAGCAGCACCGCCAGCGACAGCCCCGCCGTCGTGTACAGGCCGATGTCGACCGACGACACGATGGCCACCACCACGCCCGCCACAAAGATAAGCACCTCCACGGGAGACACGCGCCAGAAGCGGTCGTACAGGACAGAGGGCGGCGTCACCAAATCGCCCACGGCGTGGACAATCACAGCGGCCAGTGTAGCGGACGGTATGTAGTAGAACACAGGCGGCAGCACATAGACAGCAAGCAACACCACAGCAGCCGTGACGACACCGCACGCGGGCGTCTTGGCACCCGCTTTGGCCTGGAGGGCCGTACGGCTAAACGAGCCCGTCACGGGGTAGCCGCCGAGAAAGGCGCCGGCAATGTTTCCCACGCCAATGGCGAGCATTTCTTGCGATGGACGGATGGTGTATCGGCTGATGCGGCCAAACGCCTTGGCCACGGCCATGTGCTCGAGGAGAAGGACAACAATGACGGACGGGAGATAGCTGGCAAGGGAGCGAATGAGAGCGGGTGTGAGTGGAGGAACGCCCACATGCTGGAAACCTGCGGGAACAGTCATCAGAATCTTGAAGGCGGGGTCGTGCGGACGACCCCGGTTGACAAGCCAGCTGAGCAATGTAAACAACAAAATAACAAAGACGGTTCGCAGTGTGGCGGCAAAGAAGAAGATTCGGGCATGCTTCGGATACCGCTCGGCCAGCCGGTTGCTTCCGATGCGAATTAGGTACAACAGCACCAGCGACGACAGCCCGACGGCAGAATTGAGGCCGTGTGCGTCCGGAAGATGCTTCAGTGTGTTGATTATGACGTACGCTGGCGCCTCCGAAGTCTTAATTCCGGGCACGCCCAACAGTGGTGCCAGCTGGCCCGATCCGATCGTCACCGCCGAACCCGTCACGAACGCTGCGAGCGAGACGAGTGGGACAAGGTCAAGAAGCCAGCCTAAGCGGAGGAGGCCGAGGGGGGCCAGCAAACAACCGGCAACGACGGCCAGGCAGGATGCTATCATGTGAGGCGGTACATCGGGGTACACCGGGCGCAGCTCCTCAATCGCCTTGCCCGTCATCACCGACATGATGGCGATGGGCTAAAAGTCAGTGGGAAGATATTAGATGAAAACTGATGGGGATGCATACACCTATTGATATGTCTTTGGACGTCCCAAACACCCAGTACAGAAGATGGCCCATCAACGACGCATACAGCCCATACTGCACGTCCAGCGTCGCCAGTCGCGCGTATGCCAGGCTCTGCGGGACGACGACGGCCCCGATCGTCACGCCCGCCACCACGTCGCCGACGAGCCACTGCATGTTGTAGCGGCCGACCCACGTCGTGCACGGAAAGAGGGAGGCCGCATAGTGTCGAGTGCCTTGGACGGTGGGCCGGTGCTTCCGTAGGTACGCGGTCACGGTCGGTTCGTCTTCGTCGGCATCCTCGGAAACGTACATTGGCGCGTCGAGGTTGATGCCCAGTGCATTGACCACGCGGTGACCGATGGCTGTTGTCCGAGGCATGGTGAGAGTGGGTTGAGGGAGAGAAAAAGTGCTTGAAGAAGGTTATTTTTTTAGCAAAGAAACCGAAGAAAAATAGACAGAGGCTCTATCATGATGCCGATGGACCAAAGAGGAAAGTAAATAGAAGGTGGGAAGACATCAACGTGTTCCATGCCAAGACCCGTCTTTATACTTCCCGGAGCATAAAGCTCGCCCATATTCCCTTCTCATCATCTGCCAGACCGTACCCAGATCCGTATTGCTCCCTCTCCTCCACACGAACCGCCCCCGACTGCCGAGCATGGCGGTAGACAAGAGCAGCTTATTGAAAGAGATACAAAGAGTACGATATAGACGATATGGGGTTTCAAACAGGTCTGCCTCGAACAGGATACGGCAACTACTGTCTCCACAAAATAAATAGGAAAGCCAAACAGCCATATTGATGCAACGGCAGCATTAGCTGCTGAATGGCGGGAGACGGTATTTGCGATCGAGTTTACTACAGTGCCCTACTACGCCGGATACAATGGCTTTGCTGTAGGACTAGGAAGAGAGAAAAAGTCGTCTTCACGGATGAGAAATTCAAACAGAGAATATGTCACATTGGTGTGCTCCTGATGCAAACTTTTGTCGAAAACGGATAAAACATCCGTTTTCTCGTGGGAAAAAGACGAGTTCATGCCTAGATCTCTTGAGATCTAAATTGATCACCGTAAAACAGAAATGGAATCGACAGAAGATAGGGGGCCAGCACGTTAGGGAAGAAAACAATTCTCCGACAGCCGCAGGCATCTAAAAAGCTTAGCATTCTTGGCAAAATAGGAACATATGGGGATATATGAAAATGCGTGGGAGAATAGAAACAAGGCATAGGAATGATTTTGGAGTAGAATAAATTCTGTAGATCAATTTTCTTTCTTTTCTTCGCTGAGGGTTGTGTTGCCGGCTGTTATCCGGCTTCTAGAACACGCCTTCCTTCTAGACTCACTCTCATCCGTCCCACGTCTTTTTTCCGTTTGTTTCCATGCCTGGCGAGTGACTCTCCCACTGCAGCAACGAAATCCTTGAATTCTCCCGGTTCAAGTACCCAAGGTGCCGCTTTTGGTATTCTTGTTTTGGTTTAATTATTTATTTTTCAGCTCCTTCCACTTCTCCACGACTTCAGCCTGATACTGGATTCTCAGTACCTTTGAAAATGCCAGAACTTCTTGATTACGCCACAGCACTTTCTAAACATACTCGTAGCTTTCTGGTTTAGTGAGACACAGCCTCAGTCTTACTATTATTTTTAATAATTTTTCCTTTCGACAAAATGCCAAAGCTGGTAGGTCTAAGTCGCCGCCAACCCGTCACTCGATCCGGACAACCCGGAAGGCTGTGGTGCTCCTCGGGATGCGTCAGCCTAGAGTCAACCTCGCTGGGTTTCTGTGCCGTACGCGCAAGAAGAGATTGTGTGCTCGCATTTGACGGTGAGAGTTGACCACAAGGTATGAATACGAGCATAAAATGACAAACCAAGGATGAAAAAGAGGCGGGGCTTTCATCGTGATCATATGTTCTACCAGTACATCTCTTGTCTTCTTCTTCTCCTTCCTATTTGAACTCCATGTTGACAATTCACTCCTATGAGCAGCTAGCAGCACGTCGAAAATACGACAAAGCAAGAAAGAACAAAGGCAGCAACGCCCAAGACAACGAACCATTGGCAGCGTTGCACTTCCAAACCGAATCTCGCATATTAACTTTGCGCCCACGTGCGTCATTTGGGGGGGAACACAAAGAAGAAAAGGCCTAGAAAGCTTGAATGACTGCACGTCACATCGCTTCGAGAATCAACAGACCATTGCCACGGCGAACGACCACCGACGGGACCTAACCAAAGCTACCCCAGACCCCGTGTCGTCTGTCGCTCGTCATTCATCCTAGAGGGAGCATTCGTCGTGGTTCAAAACTAGCAGCCCTCGACTAATTTTACGGTCATCGTGCCATTTGTATTGTTTTCTTTTCTCCGGCTTCTTTTATTTTTACTCTCTTCTCGACTTTTCCTCTCTCGGCCCGCCTTGCCCCCCGCCTCGACGTTTCATTCTGCAGTGGACAGAGCCGTTGCGTGCTGTCCCGCCCCGCCAAGCTGCGACCTTGCAGGCCATTGTAAGCTTATTTTTGCCGTTCTCGACTTTTGTTCTGCTCGCATTCTTCGCATTATTTTCATTCTCTTTCTATATTTTGTCGTTTTTGTATGTCGTCTTCATTTTCACCTTCCTTTCTTATGCATGTCCTGGCTCCCTGTGCTGGCAACATCCTTTTCAAACCAGGTTCCTGGAAAACAGCATTCTGTAATTAAAAGAAAGAAAATAAACAAAAGCCCAAACACACATGTTAACTCATGACAGATCCTATCGCACCCTCCTTCGCCCAGTAGGGTTGCCTTTTCTGGGGAGGAGCGGTCGTGCCGCATGCTTCGTGCTCCCGTGTTGCTTTTGCTTTTGCTTGGCACGTTTCTTAGCAAGCCTCCCCGGTTTCTGGGGAACCTTGGGTCCACGGTTTGCGGCAGAGATTCGACACGGGACGTCGTCTCTGCGTTTGACTTTGGCCTCTTTTTTTCTGCCTTTCCTCTGTTCCTTCCTTCTTCGACCAGTCTCGGCTGACTCGCCGTTCTTTCCTTCTCTGCCTCGCTCCTTCCCTGACTTTGTTTCTTTCCCTCCTTCCTTCCTTTTCTTCTCGCTTTCCCCCTCTTTCCCGAAATGGAACATGTTACATCGGTCAGGCAGCCGCTGCTGCAAGCACGACCGGTAGCCAGCACGAGCACGCCGCCAGCACCTGCCACCGCACCTACCACCACCGACGCAACGCCCACGCCCAGTGCTCGTGCCACTCCTCCCACTACGACAACACCATCCAACTCACCATATCATGAAAACGGCGATGGTACCAGCAACCACCGACCGAACAAAGACAAGCGCAACGGCTCCACCCCCAGGGCCACCCCAAGGGCCGTAGCGCAGCTCCCAACCAAGGACCCTACGGCAACAGTGGCGACGGCGACGGCGGCTACGGCTGCGACCGTCATGGCCCGTCGGGGCGTCTTGAATGTATTAAAAGGCGATGATGGCCGACTCGTGGGAATGGGGGCTGGGGAGCCAATGTCCACCGCAACAACACGCCGCTCGTTTCTGGGCTTTCCTCTCCGCATCCCACACCGACAAAGCCGGCTTCTCCGCATGGCCCTCTTTACGCTCGCGGCCGTTTGGGCCCTGTGGTCGCTGCTGCTGCTGTCGACCGACCGCCGGCAGGCCATCGCCATCCCGACAGCAGGCCATGATGAGTACGACCATCAAGACCATAATGATGAATATGATCATCATGACCACCACCACCACAAATTCTACACCACCCGCCCGTGCACAGCCGCCACGTTCGCCAGTGCCCTACCCAGCTTTGCCTCTGTCGAGCGCGTCAACACCGTCGCCGCCAGCGGCAATTATGGCGAGGGCGCCGCCGACCTGGGCTTCCCCAGCAACGCCACCAACCTGCCGCCCTTGTGCGCCGTCACCATCGCCGTCCACAACGGCTCGTCCGACTACCGCCTCGCCCTCTTCTTGCCCGTCGCCGCCAACTGGAACGGTCGCCTCATGACGATCGGCAGCTACTCCTTTGCCGGCGGCATCAACTGGCCCAACATGGGTGAGGCACCCCATTATGGGTTTGCCACGCTAGCCACCGACGGCGGGCACAACTCGTCGCAGAGCGACCTTGACTGGGGGCCGACGACGGCCGCCAAGCTGGCCGACTGGGGGTACCGCGCGCTGCACGGATCAGTCATCCTCGGCAAGACACTCACAAAGGCCTACTACAGCGACGCCCGCATCGCCTACTCGTACTACAGCGGGTGCTCGACAGGCGGGCGCCAGGGCTTGAAAGAAATCCAGATCAGCCCCGACAGCTTTGACGGCACGCTCGTGGGCGCACCCGCCTGGGACACGTCGCGCCTGATGCCGTGGCTGACGCGCATCGGCGCGGCCAACCTGCCGGACGACGGTGCCAACCACATTGACCTGCCCGAGTTTGCGACGCTGGCGGCGGCGGCGCTCGCGCAGTGCGACCACCTGGACGGGCACAACGATACCATTATTAGTCGGCCCGAGGCGTGCGTGTTGGACTGGGCACCCATTACGTGTGGCAATGCCGCCGTGCCGCCGGGCGGCTCGTGCTTGACGCCCGCACAAGTGAAGACAGCCCAGTACTTGTATGCCGACGCCTTCACCGCGTCCGGCGACTTTATCCAGAGCGGCTACTCCCTCGGGTCGGAAGACCTGTGGTACGTGTACCTGGCCTATGGCGACGAGAGCGACTTTGACACGCGCTACGAGCGGTTTTGGCTCTACAACGACACCTCCTGGAACTGGACCCAGTACAGCGACGAGGTTTTCTACGACTCTCTCAAGGCCAACCTAGGCAACGCCAGCGCCGACGACTACGACATCTCGGCGTATCGTGACCGCGGCGGCAAGGTGCTGCTGTACCAAGGCCTGGCCGACGGCGTCATCATGCCGCGCATGACCACCTACTATTACAACCAGACCATTGAGGTGATGAACCTGACGTTGGCCACCACGCTGGATGAGAAGAATGACAACCACGACAACCACAAACATCACAAGGATGCCGCATCCCCCATCCAGGACTTCTTCCGCTACTTCCAGGTGCCCGGTATGCAGCACTGCTTCGCATCGCCCCAAGAGGTCGCCGCCCCCTGGATGTTTGCCGCGCCCGGCCAGGCAACCCTGCTGTCCCAAAGCTACCACTTTGGCGCGGGCTGGGGCGTCCCCAACCAGCCGCCCAGCGCCGCCCACGACGCCGTGCTGGCCCTCATGGCCTGGGTCGAGAACGCCACCGCGCCAGCGAGTCTTGTCGCCACTGTGTGGAACCCCAACGGCAGTGTCAACCGAACGCGGCCGCTGTGTGTGTATCCGCAGGAGGCCGTGTACGCGGGGAAGGGGAGTCTGGACGTGGCGGCGAACTGGAACTGCAAGTGAGCCAGAGGAGGGAAAGTGAGTCCGAAGGGCTCTCTTGGACGACGGTAACGACCAACGAGCGGCAGCGAGGACATCACGACGATGACGACTGTAATGGATCTCATTTAGCTATTTTCACACGCAATCTGTAGACTAATGTACAATACTTTGATTTCCTCTCTTCGGTCGCATCGCCGGTCGCACCTCCGGTGCTTCCTCTAGCCTTCCCTACCCCACCGTCATCACGTAGCTCCGCGTCGCCGACGACCACGATGTCGAGCTGTGTCCGTCCGAGTACCCCATCCGGTACTCGTACGTCGTGTGTCCGATGACCGTCTCGACTGTCGCCGTCTCCGCCGCCGTGACGTCTGGAATCAAGGTCGTCACCGTCTGTGTCGTGACCATGGTCACGGCTGTCGCCGGGATCCACAGCGGGTACGTCACGGACGTTTGCGTGGTGGACCAAACGACAGTGCGCGTGGCGGGCGTGTCGACAGTTGCTGGGACGGTTGTTATGGCTGCATCGACGACCGAGTTAGCGTTGGGACGCGCCGAGACGACCGCCACCAAGCTGGCCACAAGGAGAGAAATGAAGCCGACGGATGGTATGTTCATGATAATAGTTTGACGGTGACGAGTTTGTTGATTTTGTAGAACGATCACCCACGGGATCAAATGATAAACTCAAAAGACAGATGAAAGAGTCCTGATCGTTGGTAGTTATACAGCCCATACTGTCCATGACGCGACACAGAACAGAACAGTTAAATTACAGACTCATCAGCGGCGGCGACAACCGACATCCAGAACGGGTGAAGCAAGGCAATCTAACGAGGGAGCATTTCTTAATTAATTGACACAGGCATTTTCAAGGAGACGAAATGTTAAATGGTCTTCTCTTCTCGGTTCATCATATGCCTAGCAGCGAGCTTTGACTTTACCCGGTACTGGTTGCCCCAATCGGGAGCTCTTAGATGTCCCCGAGACCCTTTAAAGCTCTATGTATTAATCCTCCCCCTGTAATATTGAAATGAAAAAAACCGACGAGCGTTGTTAAAAAGACCCTTGATTTTATTTTAGAGTCAACATCGATGGTGACGTTGGTGGCGATGTTGGCATTTACATGTTGATGTTGGTGTTGGTGATGTTGGTGTTGGTGATGTTGGTGTTGGTGATGTTGGGCGTTGGGTGTTGGACGTGCGGCAGATCAACATTCTCCGTTAACAGCTTACAACATGGAACACATTCATAAAATTGAGCAAATAAGTTTCTCCTTATCAAGCACCTTTGCGATGCCAACTTCATTTGCAGTATCTATGTACAAACATTCCTCCCAAATATTCATTCCACCCGGCGCACTGCCCAAAAAATAGCGAAGCAAGAAAGTCAAATCAGATCAAAAGAATCAAAGAAAGCCAACAAATAATACAGAGCATACATATCCCGTCGAACATCGAGACAGAACAAACCGAAATAAAGCCAAACAGAAAAAGAAAACAAAATAGAAAACAAAATATCAAACATGTCGTCAAATCATACTTACATGGAGCTTCGTTACGCAGCGTCTCCACTGAGAGAGGGCTGCCGCTGTGGCACACAGAACTGTCTTGTGCCGTTTGAAGAAAGAGTCTGCCATTTCATTTCAACCCCGTTATTTTCATCGTCGTAGAGACCTTGTCTCCAAGCCCGTCGTCGCCCGTCGTCACAGACCCTACGCGTCTGCTCCTCCTTCTGCTCCTCAGACGTACACCCGCTGGTGTGAGTGCGAACTGCGCCGGCTGTGGTGGCTCCCGCTCCGCGGCCGCGACGCACCCCGGCTGCCGTCCACGCCCCGACTGCCATCCGCACCCCGGCTGCGGTGCCGCCGCACCGTCGTCGTCTCCGTCACAACACGCCGCTCGCGCTCGTTGCGGCCCAGCTTGCCGCCGTGCATCCACGCCAGCACCGCCGTGAAGAAGAAGAAGACAATGTTCATGATGCCCAGCGCAAAGCTCGTCTTGATCACGGCACAGGGCTTGCTGGACCCCAGGACATCGATGCCCTGGCTGGTGAGCGACAACAGGCTGTGCGCGGGCACGAGCCAACTGTCGGTGCTGGCGACGTGGTAGCAGTTGGCCTGGGTAATGAAGCGCAGCTGGTAGACGGCGCCGATGAGGGCGCCGACGAACGCAAGGTCCACCAGGGAGACAAAGTGCGAGTTGTTGCTGCTGCGGTGGTAGCTGAACAAGGTAAAGATGGTCCAGGCGACGGCGAGCACGGACACGATGAAGAGGACGAGGATGTAGTTGGGGGTGAGCTCGTTTTCGTTGATAAAGGCGTGGATGAACCAGGCCAGCATGCCCATGATGGGGATCTAAGAAGACGTTAGTGGACTGTCAGTCTCTCGTCGAGAACGAAGAGGGACCTACCAGAGTGACAATCTCTGTAAAGCGCCAAAAGGCGAAGAAGATGGCGAACAACATGGTGGCACAGGCCGATGCGGCAGGGTGACGGGCTCACGATGAGCAGAGCACACGGGAGAGAAAATAATCGATCCTGCTATGCAAGCCTGCTGGTGCGACGGGATGCGCAGCGATCGTGCAGGGTGTCGTGTCGGGAGCCGAGGAGCTGTCGGTCGTCGAGGGTTTCTTTTTTTTGGTTTTTGAATTGTCAACGGCAGGAATGCGGGTGCCGAACAAGGTTGTCGATCGGACGCGGGAAGAGGGATGGACGCCGTGGAGAGGATCGGAATGGAGGGGAGGGAGAGGAGAGAGAAGAGTTGCGGAGTGGGCGAATGGAGGAATGGAGGACAGAAAAAAGAAGGTGAAGAATTACACAAGAAAAAAAGAAGGACAGACACTTGAGGCCAAAATGACGAAGGCCTCTCCACCTCCTTCCTTGCACGAAGTTGGAGGGTGGCTGGGAGGGGAAAGAGCGACCCGGATACGGGCGGGAGACGGGCGCAAAGTGCGCAAACTTCGTCCTTCCTGCCCCCAACGACGTAAGGAAAGGCCTCGGCCAGCCAAGGCCGCGCCTTCCCAATATTACGCCTGTTATGCAGCCATCGCTTGCGCCCTACGTCCACCCAATAATACGTGCAGCTGGCACACTCGTGAGTGCATAAGTGCTTGCAGCAGCTTACACGGCGCAGAGAAGGAGGGGAATGAAAGACGCTTTCCGCAAAACGGCAGCATGTTTTGATTCCCCACGTGTGCTGGACACCTGTCTGCACTGTTCAGCACAGCTTTGGAGGGGTGGTTGGGCTGGCTGGGCAACAGCAGTGGAGCCGCCCTCAGAAAAGAGTCAACCAATCAGGAATCAGAATGTGGGGCTACCTTTGAGAGACGAGGGAAGGACCGCTCCATCAGAAAAAAGTCGAAGAAGCGGCCCGTGCGTCCGATAAGATAAACATTCGGGTCCACTGAATGGATGACAAACAAGCCGAAAAAACGTCGGAAAAGCCGACGCCAATTGGTCAGTGAGGCACCGAATCGTCGGCTGCAGAGAAGACGCTCAAGAGGAAGAAGAACCTCAACTCCGTACTCCGGCATGAGCTCCGATGTGACGCGCATGTTGATTTTAAATCGATTTGTTAAAATACGGTAGAAGAAATAGACGTGAATTTTGTATGCATTTTGGAGGCTCTTATGAACGTATATTTTATTTTATTCATTTTATTCATTTTATTCATTTTATTCATTTTATTCATTTTATTCATTTTATTCATTTTATTCATTTTATTTACATTTTAAATAAAACGATTCGCTTTTTTCCAACCAGTACTTGGGTTTTCCACCAGCATTTCGTTCCGTCCGGGCATCGATCCAATAGACATCCTTCCCGACGCATTGCGTAGCCACCGAAAACCGACGCAATTGGAGATAACAGGAAGCTACAAAAAGTGGATGACAAAATGGAAATGCTCAAAAATGTTGTTGTAAGAAAAAAGACCGAAAATCCGAAGGATGTAGCTGTTGACTTACACAGGCGTTGGCGTCGGGAATGGCGTTAAACCAGGGGCTTAACTACGGCCTGGACGGGGCCGCCACCAACAGCACCACCACAGCGGAGACCCGTCGGGACAGCTCCTGTCGGAGTTGAGGACGGGGCAGCTTTCTAGTTTTCTAGCTTTCTAGAAAAAAAACTGACAAAGACGGCGACGACTGACAAACTGAGTAGAGAGTTGTGTGTTGGTTGACGATGGTTCAGTCCATCCTACGGAATTATTCGTCACGGATTTTGGTTATCGACGAGATCTCTGGGTATAAAGGAGAGCAGATGTCGAGGTGAAGGACGAGAAGAAAAGATTCAGATCATCATCCAACAATCAACACTTCCAAGACTTCAAAGAAATCAGAGACCAACCTTATTCTCTTTCCCACCCTTCAAAAATCAAATCTCCCCCCAAACCTTCACCATGTCCATGTCCGTCTGCTGCGTCAAGGGCTTCAAGTGGGACGGCACCCCCGAGGGCCGCACCGCTAAGATCGCCAACGGCAAGTACGACGCCTACATTGCCGGCAACAGCACCACGGCCGCCGTCCTCATCATCCACGACGTCTACGGCTGGGACAACCCCAACGTCCGCCTCATGGCCGACCACTATGCCCGCGAGACCGGCGTCACCGTCTATGTGCCTGACTTCTTCTTGGGTGACAGCCTCCGTCGTGCCGACTACCCGGAACTCAGCCACAAGGAGTTTTTGGCCAAGCACCTCATGCCCTTTGTCGGCCGCCACAGCCGCGACGTCCGCGAGAAGGACATTTTTGTTGTCGCCCGCGCCCTGCGCCGTGAGCACGGCTACGCCAAGCTCGCCGCCATTGGCTTTTGCTATGGCGGCTGGGCCATTATGCGCCTCGGCGCCAAGCCCGAAGACCAGCCGGAGGACGAGGACAAGGACGCCAAGCCTATCGAGGGCCCGCTCGTCGTCGCCGTGTCCACCGCTCACCCGTCACTCGCCACCGAGCAGGACATTGCCGGCGTGGCCGTGCCCTTCCAGATTCTGGCGCCCGAGACCGACATGATGTACACGCCCGCGCTCAAGCAGTTTACCTTTGACGTGACCGTCAAGAACGGCGTGCCCCTCGACTACCTGCACTTCCCCGGCATCGAGCACGGCGCCCTGATGCGCGGCGATCAGAACACCGTCGAGTCGCGCCGGGCCCTGGTCCGCGCCCAGTACGCCGCCGTCAACTTCTTCAAGCTGAACCTGGACCTGCTTTAGTAGAGTAGGTGGTGGATAGCTGTGCACCTCCAATTAGCCTAAAAACCCACTTGTAGCTGCAAATACAGTGGTAGACTGGGGTTAGGCGGGGGGCACTGCACTGTACCTTCTCGGATAAACATACCTTGTTCGGCTGAGGTAGATTGGGATATTTGTTGTTGGAGTTTAGTTTGTATTATCATAATTTCTAAGGGGAGGACAGTAAATAAGATGGAAATAAATGCTCAAAGATGAACTGGATTCAACTTGACACAATTGTGAAGCATTCGCCATGGCGACTCGAATTGGTGGACTTGCCGTGCGATTGGTCTTGGTCTTGGGGACTGCCGTGATCTTCCAAGCGCACTGCGTCGAAGCGGCCTCGGGTGCATGCTGGAAGGATACGCCGTGCGACAGTCGCTTCACGGAGACGGCCTTTCCCGGGCCCTGGGAGGCCAACATCCTCGCTCCGGCCTCACGAACGGTCACCCCCAGATCAGTCGTCGATACATTGACGACAACAGTGGATGGCAATGTGATACCCTCATCGCGTGCACCTTTCGATCCGGCCAATGTGCCCCTCGTCCTCAGGGGCAATGGTTCGCAGTTAGTGTTTGATTTTGGACAAGAGGTGGGCGGTTTGGTGACACTGAAGTACACTGTCGGTGGAGGAGATGGTGATGGTGACAATGATGGGGATGGCGACGGCGACGGCGACGACGGCAACGATGATGATAATGATGATGAGACCCGAGCAGCAAGAAAGCGAAACTCGCTTCACAGCAACCAGCCACGCCTTGGTCTTGCTTTCGCAGAGTCGAGCGACTTCATCTGCCAGTGGTCCGACGCCTCAAACGGAGCATTCCAGGGGCCCGACGGCGCCATTTATGCCGAGCTGAACGTGTCCGGCGACAACACCTACACCATGCCCGACGCCTCGCTCCGGGGTGGGTTTCGGTACCTGACCGTGTTTCTCGTGGCCGAGGGAGACGATGGCAGTGACTTCGCCGTCACCCTCCACAATGTCATGCTCGACCTTGCCTTCCAGCCCACCTGGCCTAACCTGCGCGCCTACCAGGGCTACTTTGACTGTGACGACCCCGTCCTGAACCGCATCTGGTACGCCGGCGCGTACACGCTGCAGACCAACGCTGTGCCGCCAACAACCGGCCGCCGTGTGCCTTTTTTGAAAACGGGCTGGGCCAACGACGGTCTGCTGGGACCCGGCCACACCATTCTGGTGGACGGCGCCAAGCGAGACCGTGCCGTGTGGCCGGGAGACATGGGCGTGGCGGTGCCGGCGCTGTTTGTGAGCACCGGCGATATGGAGTAAGTCCCGGGGCGTGGCTCAAACAACCCCTTTTTTCTCCCTGCTGACAGTGTAGGAGCGTCAAGAATGCCCTACAGACCATGTATGATAACCAGGTAAGGACACGCCAAACCACCCTCGTGTCTTAGACACCGCTAACGTAGGCGACAGAACTCCGACGGCTCGTTCCCCGAGGCAGGTCCGCCGCTGCTGCAGCAAGGCAGTGATACCTACCACATGTGGACCATGATCGGCACGTACAACTATGTTCTGTACACCAACGACACGGCCTTTCTGGCGCGCAACTGGGCCGGCTACCAGCGTGCCATGGCGTTCATCACCGCCAAGCAGGAGCAGATCGACGCCGGCCTGTTGGACGTCACCGGTGTGCGGGACTGGGCACGGCTCAACGTTGGCGGCAACATGACCGAGGCCCAGGTGATCCTGTACCGCACACTGACGACAGGTGCCGAGCTGGCCACTTGGCGGGGCGACGATACCGGTACGAGCACTGCCTGGACTGCCGCCGCAGAGCACTTTCGCAACGCAACACTAGCGTTCTGCTACGACCCGCAGGTCGGCCTGTTCCGCGACAATGCTGGGTCCTCCACGGCCATCTACCCCCAGGACGCCAATGCCCTCGCACTCGCGTTTGGCATGACAAGCGGCGGCATCGACAGAAATACCAACGCCGTGGACCCTCTGTCGTCCAACATCTCCGACCATCTCGTCCGCAGCTGGCTGTCCGCTGGCGACCCGTACCCCGTCACACCCGAGCTGCCGGGCCATGTGTCGCCGTTTATCTCGTCGTGGGAGGTCCGCGGCCACTTGGTGGCCCGTCAGACAGACCGTGCTCTGGACTTGAAGCGCACCGTCTGGGGCCGCTACCTCGACCGGGCGGATGGAAGTCAGAGCTCGCTGGTCGAGGGTCTTCTCATTCGCCCAGGTAGCAGTCAACCCTCCTTTGGCTACCGGTGGAACCGCGGCTACGGCGGCACGCACAACGACACCGCCGTCGCAGCGAGCTACACGAGCCACAGCCACGGCTGGTCGGCAGGGCCCACGAGCGCGCTGACAGAGTTTGTGCTGGGTCTGTTGGTGACGGGCGTCGCCGGATCGACGTGGCAGTTTGCGCCCCAGCTTGGTGGTGGCGGTAACAGCAGCAGCAGCAGCGGCAGCGGGAAGAAGGGACTCGGCCGGGCAGAAGGCGGCTTTGTCACATCGCTGGGCAAGTTCCAGGCGCGCTGGGTGTGCGGTTGCTGTGCGAGAGGTACATGCAGCGGCTCTGAAAGTAGTGACAACTCGTTCGAGGCGACGGTGAACACGCCGCCGAACACATTGGGGGTGTTCATTCTTCCGGTCCCCGGTGCCGTCAATATAACCAAGAAGAAAGAGGCGGCTGCGGTGCGAGTTGTGTTGAATGGCGCAGTGATACAGGATCACGAGATTCAGCATGTTGGTGTTAGAGACACGGGCAAGGCGAGCATTGTGGTATTGCACGTTCAAGGAGGACGGCACACTGTCAAAATTTCTCGGGTATCAGATTAACATTAAAAGCAAGCCTTAAGAAGACCGTCTTTGTCTATGGTCAGCCAAGGCAGGAGGAAACAGATTAACAGTTGCGAGAAACAAAAACAAACAGAAAATCAACGGAGGGGAATAATAAAAAAACATCTCGCATAAAATATCCCATCACTTCTTCAACCTCCTTCGGGTATCGTTCATTTGTCAAATCGAGTACCGGCGGCAGGCGATTACTCGCTGTCGCCGGATTTGGTCTTCTGCGCCGTGCCAATGACGTCTACCCAGTTGGGCGCACGCACATTGCGCTCCGCAGAAATGGCCTCGGCATCCAGACCAAGACGCAGCAAGTCCGTCTCGGTGGCCCACTCGCCCGTGGCCATGATGCCAACCGGCACCTTGCCCACCACATCAGGACCGGCAATCGTACCGGCGTTCGGCTGGCCTTCCGGAATAGCATAGCCGGCCGGGAAGCTGATCGATGGGAGACCACAGAAGTTGGCGAGCCACACGTACTCCATGGTCCGGATCGTCGTGTCGCCGTCGCTTATGCCCCACCGGTTCTCGTTGGGGTTGCGGACCGGCCACCCGGCGCAGCTCGTCGTCGGCGTCACGATGATCATGCCCGGGTACTTGTGCCACAAGTGGGAAAGGTGGTTGACGAGCATGCGGCGCAGCTTCTGGGCGAGTAGATAGTCGGTGGCCGGTGTCGTTCTGCCGAGAGAGAGAAGAATGCGGTTGGTCGTGGTCAGGTTGCCGTAGTCGGGCAGGAGCGTGGCGGCGTCCGTGAGCACCGTAAAGGCGTGTGCCGACTGGCCCTCGACCAGGTAGGGGATCTCAATGTCCACAGTATCGTAGCCGTGTTCCCGCACAAGGCGGTCAATGTAGCTCCGGCACAGCTCGCGCACAACAGGGTCGGCGCGCTCAAACCACGCGCGCGGAATGCCAAGAGTGCGTTGCGTCTTCCCTGAAGAAGGCGTTACCGACAACGAAGAGGGGTAAGACGGCTGGGTACGATCGAGTAGAACGGATGGCGGTGGAACCGGCGGAAACGCGGAAGTCGGGTGAGGCTGGCCCAAGACAGAGTACACGGTCGCCAGTGTTCGCAGGTCACCGGCAAGGGGTCCGAGACACGCGCACGTCACGCAGTGGTTCTGGCCAGGCTTGAAGGACACGCGGCCGTGGGTCGGCTTGAGGCCGTACACGGAGCAGAACGAAGCCGGAATCCGGATACTGCCACCGCCGTCGCTGCCCAGGGCGAATGGAACGAGACCAGACGCCACGGCATACCCACAACCAGACGAGCTGCCGCCAGTGTAGTACTTGGCGTTGTATGGGTTTGGCGGGGTGCCGTACACGGTGTTGTTTCCCGGCGTGTCGAGTCCAAACTCGACCATGCTCAGCGACCCGATAATAACACAGCCGGCCTCCTCCAGCTTGCGGACCGACCAGGACGAGGTGCTCCCGTCTTCGTACTGGTCGCTCGTGTAGTCGTTCACGGAACCGAGGCACGACTTGTACCCATCCATGTCGTACTCGTCCTTGACAGCGGTGGGTACGCCATCGAGCGGACCGAGGGGCTTCTGCTTGTGGTACCGGAGCGTCGAGGCCTCGGCGGCCCGAAGAACGATGTCCTCTCTGGTTTCGAAAAAGGCAATCTCGTGCGGGCCCGGCTCCTGCCCGGCAGCATTGCCCTTTTTGCGGATCAGTGGCAGCAGGCTGCGGGCCACGTCAGTCGGGGTCAGTTTGCCGGAGAGGTAGAGCTTGTGGTAGTCTTCTGCCGTGTAGTATCTCGTCGCCGGGTACTTGTCCGCGGCCGGGGTCGGTAGAGAAGCTGGCAGAGTCAAGTCAAGGCGGCTCTCCTTTGTCGGTGCGCGCGGATCCGCCAGTGGAACGATGGCTGGGTCATAGTACGGCTCGTAGTCTTGGATATCCGGGAGGATCTTTCTCAGCGCACCGAAGCCGGCATTCAGCCAGATGTAATAGCGCACGATGCCCAGCCATTCCATGCTGTGGGGCGTTAGTGCCGTGCTGTTGATTTCACAAATAAGGGGCCTCAGCGCCGGTACTTACATGTAAGCGCAGACGATCAGGATCGGGCCCCGGATCGCCGGGTTGGACTTCTTGTCATTGAAGTAGGGCACATCCGGGCTTGAAAGTGTGTTAGCAAATAGCGCCAGATCTGTTCATCTTGGCAGAAGCTCAACATACCCTTTGATCGGCTCCGGGTAGTTGACATAGCCTCGGCTTTTGCTGTCGGGATCCATGGGGCAGCTGGCGGTCGGGTCGAAACTGCGATCTGATTCGGCGGTGGTCGAGGCCGGCAAGGAAATGGTGAGAGCTGTAGAAAAGGCAAAATTGGCAAACGCGAAAACGAATGTCGTGAGGAGTGAGACTGGGCGAGAAGAAAACTCGAGAAGAAAAAAAGAAAGTGGGAAGTGGAAAACCCAGGCAGATATACCACGCGGTGGAGGGACAGTGGCCAAAAGATTGCAATAGTGGCAATCTCTCGTGGCAATCCCTACGTAAGGGAGAATGACGCCGGTGGTGCGAGGGAGAAAAGAAACGAGACGACGACAAAAAGAAAGATGAGCAAGGAGAAGAGAGAGAAAGAGAAGAGAGTCAGAAAAGAGAGACCTGCCCCAAGCTGCAGTCGACCTCCTGCCTTTTATGACATATCTGTAAAAGAGGGGAGGAGCGAACGTGTAGTATTTCGTGGATTAGGAAGCAAGCATAACAGCTAGCATAGCATGCACGAGGGGAAGGTGGGTTCGCGTTGCGACGTCCGTTCCTTCCGGTATCGTCCAATCCAGTGGAACAAGAGATGTCGTGCCGGCCCTACTGCTCTACTAGCCTTTCTGCGCGAGATGCATGCGCGCAGTTTGGGAAGGAAAGAGCGATCAAGCGGTGACAGGCAGGCCACTATTGAGTATTGACGGCATCTAAGTGGTCTTCGGCGAAGCTTGGCGGCGAACATATGGGAGCTCACATATGGCAGCTTAAGCTTCCAGTTTTAAGTTTTTGGTGTTCCCTGTTTTCTCTCTCTGCTGACGCTCTATGTGCAGGCTGCAGAGATCGGGCTCTGGCCTGTCCTGGGGCCTGGCCTGGACGGATCACGGACTGGCGACGTCGTCTTAGTCTTTTATTTGGTGCTTTTACGAGCAGCGATTTAGCGATTTGGTGCTTCACTGTTCTTTCCGCATGCGACGCCTTACCCCACTTCGACCGCTACTTGCCGCCTAGCTAGCGCTGTGCCTCCGGAACGGTCGGTACTGCAGCTGTGCAGCTGCCATGGCAGCCCTCGGCGCACGGCTTATCGCTCCACTCTCTTCACTCACGTCACTCATGAACACTGAAGACTGAGCGCCTCATGCATGTCTCTTGTAAGGCTAGGTTGGCTCGTTAGTTAAGCAGCTCGCAGCCCAGCATTCTCGCTTTCACATGCAACCACTTCGGCAGTCCGCTGGTGCATTATCCCGGGTCGTGCGCCAATACGTGCTCGGTCGTTCGCAACAAGGCGACAGCATGTCCCTAAAATGCTGCCTTGAGTGACCATGTCATCCTTTTTGCCAGTAAGAGAGGCCGTTGTCTTTCAAACCTGAGAGGCCGATTGTGCTGGACAGACACCGCCAGACTGCCTGGCCAGGCGTCTTCTCCGCGATGCACTAAAGAAACCCCGCTACAGCCCCTGTAGTACCTGCTCCACTTAATCAATCCGCCACGGCCGCCGGCTTGGTCACCAAGGTTAAGCTGCCGCCGCTGTCAGCCGTTGAACAAATCCGGGATGAGACAAAACGACAACTTAAATGAGACATCTCATCACGGAATGTATCTTACTTAGCACATGTCTACTATTGTAAGAAAAGGCCGGATGCGTCAAGCATGTTGAAAAACCCATCAAGATGTTGATTCTTGGGTCTGAATAATGTAACTTTTGAGTAGCAATTTTGTTGATCACAACCGTGACGCATTGTCCCAGAAAATACAAGAAAATACTAGAAGCATTCAGGTTCCATTCTTTTTTGTTTGCATTGTCGTTCCTTATCACTCATGCTGCCGTCTGTGATGCCACCGTCGCCGCCGTTGCGACCACGGCTGCCGCCGCTGCTGCCTCTGCGCGTTGCCTCCGTATTGCCGTGCTGCTGATCTTGGCATCAAAGTTCTCGGCCACCGCTGTGGCTTGTGCGCCTGCTGCGGCTGACTCGCCGGCCGCGGCCGCCATCTCGGCCACCGCCTCGTCGGCGCTCAGCACGTCCACCTCAAACGTCTCCAGCGGCAGCCAGCCCAGCGCCGCCCGCTTGTCGTTGACGGCCCGGCCGCCGGACCGCGTCTCGCGCGACACCACGAGGCTTGTAATGTCTTGTCGCTCAATGGTCGGCCCAAACGCGTTGTGGATGCGCACGCACTGCACGAGGATCGACTCGTTGCGGAACGTCGCCTGGAAGTCGCCGTCTTTTTCCTCAATCTCAGGCCCGATCTTCTCCTCCCAGCCGTCGCGTGACAGATCGAGGATGGAAGCCAGAAAGTTCAGGACGCTGCGCGCCCGCTCGTCCCACGGCTGCACGTACTCGGCAAACCTTTTGTTTTTCAGGAGCTCGTCGCCCGTGATGCCAATGACGTATTCGCACGGCGGGCCCGACAGCGGCGTCGGCACATCCAGCAGCAGAGCACCCGCCGTCAGCAGTAGCTTGTGGCCCGGGTGCAGGTAGTCAAACGTGCCGCCGAGGCACACCGTCTTGTGCAGTGTCGTGGGGATGTGCATGATGCGCGACGGCGTAATGGTGCCCGAAGTAAAACCGGACGCAGTTCCCGAGTTTGTGCCTGTCCCTGTCCTGCTAACACGCATGGTCAGGCCGCCGGCCACCGCGACCAGCTGGTCGTCTGTGATCTTCTGCACCGTCTGCGCAAACTTGAGGTACAGGTTGTGGAGGTGCAGGCCGGCCTCGCTCTGCACGTGAAAAATGTGGTTCCACGGGTGGTACGCCGCCGCAAACGAGGGCAGGTCCACCAACACCGTGTTGTTCGGCTCGATGATGGGCAAGAAGTCGGGGAAGCGCCGCTCGCGGTCGTGGTCCAACAGCACGACGCGCGCGTCCACCGTGCCCGGTCCGCCGTCGACGTCGGTGCCAATATGCAGCGTCTCGCACAGCACGGCAATGATTGTATACAAACCGGCCAGTAGCGCCTGCGCGTCCGGCCACGCGAACCTCTTGCCTTCTTGGGACGGGCCATCCAAAAACGGAAAGGCGACGGCCACAATGAGCGTGGCCGACCGGGTGTCGCTCTTGGTCTTGGCCAGGGCCATCTCGAGCGGCGGTCGATACGCGGCGCCCAGAGCGGCCTGGCTGGCCGGATCGGGTGGCGACGGCAGCAGCAGCAGCGACGGGAGATTGCTGCGCGTCATCGTAATGGTGTGTGTTTCGATGTCGATGTCGATGTCGATGGATGTCAATGGATGTCAATGCCTAGGTAGATTTCTGTCGTCTTGTGCAACTAAAAGCAATTGAAAGTCACGAAACGTCCGTGCTCGTACGTATTGTCGAAAAGAAAGAGTGGGAGACTGGGTGCTTATGGATTCGTGGTGGAGTGACCGAAATATACAAGGTGCTATCCAAATGAGGGAGAATGACGAAATGGAGGCGTCCTGCTGTACCGTTCTACCGCGGGGGAGCGAATCACAGGAGTGGATCTGGGGAGCTGTTGGAGCTCGGCTGTTGGCGTCAAAAGGCGGCCTTGTTGGCGGAGAACACCACGTGACCTGTTGTGTCAACCCAATAAAACTAACCAAACCCCTCCCAAAACAAACCTCAGCCTTGTTCCAACAACCACATTGCACCAGCTGAACTCGATCCTCGTTTGCCCAAAGTTCTCCCGGTATTCTCGGCCGCAGTACCTAATCACGTCTCTCAATTATTTTCTTAACAACAGTTTTTATCGTCTCGCCAAAATGTCTACACCAAGCACACGCGTCCAGCACCACGTCCCAAAACACCCCTAAACACCGCTCTCGCCCAACGACACGCCAGCATCGTGCTCTCAAGGCCTTTCTTAGCTATTGTTTATTGGCCACCGCCTCTTCCGTGTGCAGAGCTCGGCTGCTCGTGTCAACGCGCTCCGCTACCCGCAGACATCATGGCCAAACAGAAGAAGAAGAAGAGCCCCCGAACTCCCCAGCCCAAGGCCGCCGAGAAGTCGCCTGCTGAGCTTCAAGAAGAACTTGTGGTATGTGACTCCTTCATCCTCGACGAGTTACATGTTCACGGTTAACCTCGTCACAGAAAAAATACGGCGAATTCCTCGAAGAGTCACTCATCATCCTCCTCTTCGAGGAGCAGGGCTATGAAGAAGCAGACCAGGCCCTCGCCGCTCTCGCAGAGAATGTTTCTCTTGAGGAAGCCTCTGGCTTCGACCCAAGCGGCCTCCAGGGCGCGGCCGCCGACGAGGCCCAAGACACCTCCGATAGTTCCTCCTACCACACGCCGGTCGAGGACCCGAGTCCCATGGCATCAACCTCCGGCAACGGGTCCGGCTCCACGTCCGGCTCACAATCCACTCCGCTGTCGGGCGGCGGCGCGCTCGACGACTGGCGTGCCGTCGCAAACGACTTGCCCACCGATGGATCCAGCACGCTCGCCATTCTTAGGGACGCGTTTCCGACCGTGAAGGACTCCGATATTAGGAAAGCCCTGAAAGAGCACGGCGACGACGTGGATAAGGCCTCTGACGTCTTGCTCAACATGGAGCATCTTATTGAGACAGGCCAGCGCCCCAAAGGCATCGATGCCTTTGCCGTCGACGACGACGCCCACGAGTGGAACCGGAACAAGAAGAACAAAAAGAAGGACCAGAACATCACGTCGCCAAAGAACGGCCGCGAGGTGCTATCCATCAACTACAAGCTCTCTACGATGGGCCTCGACGGCGCCCTCGAGATCGACGACGGAAGCACGCCTGCTCCAAAACGAGGCTCCTCCAAAGCTCTCCGGGACACCACGGCACGCGAACGGCGACAGCTGCAGCCCGAGCACTCCCTGTATGATGAGATCGTCGACAGGCAGAGCAAGGGCGACCGCATCATCGATCTTCACAACGTCCCCGTTAGAGACGGCGTCCGCATCGCCCTGGAGCGCACGCGCTACTGGTGGGCGCACCTGGGCGAAGACCGCATCCGCAAGGCCCGCGAGAGCCCACTGCGCGTTGTTACGGGAGTTGGTTTGCACAGCCCAGAGGGCTATTCGCGCATGAACGCCGCGGTCGAGGCGGCTCTCAAACGCGAGGGTTGGAAGTTTTTTGATTGCAATGGCTATTATGATGTCTCGGGAAAGGCGGGCGCAGGAAGAGGGTCGTAGGAACGACAGACTGACCCGTGACCCATTCTTTGACGAGACGAAAAGGACGTGTTTGGTGACAAGTGGCCAGCGTCTGGATATCAAGCAAGTTTGGAGCAAGACGAAGCGGCACGATATGCTGTCTTCAGAACAGCGAATGAGGGCTTTATGATACCACAAAGTGGCGCCCTCGCTACGGAATAGCGTTTTGCCTTTTTGTTTTCTTGTCTTTTTGGCGCCATTTTTGAAATTTTTTGATAGCGGAATTAAGCAGCGTCCTCTTTTGTGCATGTATCTATCATACAGACAAAACTTCATGCAGATGTTCATGCCGTTGTCGTGCAGTTAAAAGCTCAGCTTCCTCACGTGGTCCCCTGTCTAGGCCGCTAACGCCCGATCTGGTGCCCCCTATCAGCGCTATATTGCAACGCTAGAACCAGCAGTGACTCACAATTTATTGCGGGACACCCATCTCGACCTCTTTCTGCGGAGTATTTGGATTATTAACAGTGCAAACCGGCCAAAGAAGCGCCGACTGGCACAACGCCAACGTCATAGCCCTGCTTTTAAGCTTTCGCTCTGGCCTGTAAGACGGAGCCCATGCACCTGAGCCGCTCCTTCCCTCCCCCACCACCACCACCCATCGAGCCATCATGGCTGAGGGGGGCGACGTGGGCCGTGGGTGCCTTGCGAGCCTGGGTCGTGCTTGCCTCGCAAGGTCGCGGGTCTCACCTTTTGAGAGTATGTAGCTAGTATCTGCGAGTACTTGCATCTGAGGTTGACAAGGGCAGGTGCAAACGGCTCCCTCACAACGGCTTGCTCCAAAAGGGGGATACCTGGCTACATCGGCCAAGCGTACCGGCCGCGCATCTCGCACTTGCCCACCCCCTTTTTCTTCTCGATTCTTTGGTTTAAAGGAAGTCGCGACCCCCTTTTGCATACCGCCGTTCCCACCATCGCTCCTTCTTTTCTTGCCCTTTTCTTGTGTCTCCACCTTCACCTGCTGCCTCGTAGGACTGTACTTGTATCGACGGGCGGGCGATTTGGGGAAGGAACGCACAGGTAACAGCACGCCTTCCGCCCTTTTTACGGCACCAGGTGGGATGATTGTCGGCCGCCGGGCACATCTGCCTCCCCGCTCCACCAGGTTCTGATTGTCTGGGCGGTCCCTCGTCGTAGTCGAATTTTCCCTTTTCTGATTGTCATTAGTGCATTTTTATCGCTTCTTGTCTCTTGTCTCCAGTTAAGTCCGGTTCTTTGACGACGTATGCCCAAGTCGAGACGAAAAAGAGAGACAGGGCGAGACGATCGCAGCTGCCACCGCCAGAACAGAAAATTTCCCTTCTTCTTCACTTCTTCGTTCTTGCCCTTTCTCTTTCGCATTCTTCCCATCTCTCCTTCCTTTTCTTCTTTTTTCTCGTCAATCGCACCTTCCCCTTCATCAATCCTTCGACCCGCCTCTATCGCGCCGGCCATAATCTGCCCGCTTCGTCCTCGTTACGACCACCGCTAACTGCGCCGACGACCTCCAATTTCTTCTCGACCCCAACAGAATCCTCTGCATTCTCCCATTTTCGCATTCTGCATTCTGCATTCTCGCCCTTTTTTATTTTCTCGTCCTGTTTTTGCGCATTCTTCGTATTCTTCGCATTCATCACCTACTCTTGCCGTGCGCAGCCAATTGCGCATCGATTGCATCAGTCGCATCCTCTTGACCGCGGGGTTTGGCCCTGACGTTTCATTAGCTGCTCAAAACTCACCACGTGTGGCGAATCCAACTTTCTCTCGTCTTCACGACTTCGTTGTTCTTCGCATCGTGCGTTTCGACCCACGCATTTCGCTTCTCTCGACATCTCGCCATCTCGCCATCGCGTCTCCATCGGCCTTCTGCGCGGCCAGAATCTGTCTCTGCCAAGTCGCGCAAATTCTTGCGCGTATCCAAGACTGTATTTTGCGATAGTGGAATTACCGGGACCACGACGATCGATTGATACTCGAATACCTTCGGCGTCGCTGGGTGTGCTCTGAAAAACGAGCGCTCGCCTAGTTCCTACTCCTCAAGGCAGATCCCCCCGCGTCTGTCTGCCCTGTGGCAAGCCCGCTGATTGGCTTTGCAACGCTTCCAAGAAAAACGCAGAGCAGGCCTCGTTGTATGAGAAACGAGAGCCCCTCGCACCGCATCGAGTGGAGGTAGAATCCTTCCACCGCGCCAGACGCACCACCAATCGACAATCATGTCTCCCACGCCCACGTCCACGACCCCCTCGTCGGGTGGTCGGTCGCCCGAGGACCAGTTCCGGGTTGTGCGCAAGAGAAATCGAGTGCCCCTGAGCTGCTACCCATGCCGAACCAAGAAGTACGTACCCATTTGTTTAAGCTGGTCTTGTTTTTGTTGTTTGTTGTCGTTCATATTGACTGAATCAATGCTGACCAGATTCTTAGATTGTAACTATTGATTTCCCATCCGAATTCTCGTGGTACGGGGAACGTGCCTGGCATACTAACAAACTCGTGTAGGAAGTGTGACAGAGGTCACCCGTGCAGCAATTGTGTCAAGCGTGATGGTGACGGCACCTCGACATGCTCGTACGCGGCTCCCGTGAACCGCAAGAAGAACCAGGCCGCATCAGCAAGCCCGGACGACATGCAGAACCGCATCGACAGACTGGAAAACTTGGTCTTGTCCCTGATGCACACCGGCAACGCGGTCGATGCCGCAACCGCCGCGTCCGCAGCGGGCATGATCCCGGGCGTCAGTGCCGCCAACACAGTATCGCGGACCGACAGCATATCATCAGCAGCAAAGGATACGGGGAGCAGCCAGCCGCTAGACGACATCGACGACGAAAGCGACGTTGATGATGGTCTAGCGACCTCGCTGGGCGTTCTCAAAGTCGACACAGATCGTGGCAAGTCCATGTACATCGGCCAGGAACACTGGCATACGATTCTGTCCGATATAGCCGAAGTGAAGAACTACTTCGTCATGCACCGCAAAGATCTCGAGAAGAGCTACGAGCGGGTGCTGCAGAGCAAGCCAGCCACTGCCAGAGAAGCGCCGACGTTCCTCCTTGGTGCGGAGGCGACCACCGAGGGCGATCTCCGGGCAGAGCTGCCACCAAAGTCGACCGTTCTGACCCTCTGCGGCCGTTACTTCAACTCGATGGACAATGCCGTGAACATCATCCACGCGCCTACCTTCAACGCGCAGCTACGCAGCCACTGGCAAAATCCTTCAAAAACACCGATCATGTGGCTCGGCCTGCTATATTCAGTCATGTGTTTGGCCATGCTGAGCTACCACAAGGTTGGTGATGAGCCACCCGAGTGGAAGGGCCACGCCATGGAGCTTGCCTCGCTGTTCCGCGTGCGCACGGTGCAGTGCCTGACGACGGCGGACTACACCAAGCCCGTCGAGTACACGGTCGAGACGATGATCCTGTACGTGTTCGGCGAGTACTCGTCTCGCTGGGACGCCGATCTGGGCCTGTGGCTGATCGGCTCTCTGATTACGAGAGTGGCTTTCCGCATGGGATATCACCGGGACGCCAAATGGTTCCCATCCATTACGCCCTTCCAAGCAGAAATGCGCAGAAGGACATGGGCCCTGGTGCGGATGTGCGACGTCATGTTCTCCCACCAAGTGTCGCTGCCCAACATGATCTATGACCACGACTGCGACACCCAGCTCCCGTTGAACATCTTCGACGAGGAGTTTGGCCCCAACACAAAAGTGCTCCCGCCCTCCAGACCGAACTCGGAGCCCACGCCCATTGCCTACATGATCGCCAAGGTCAAGCTGTGTCTAGAGCTGGGCAACATTCTCCAGGCCACGACGCGCGTCGGCAAGCCCGTTCCGTACGAAGAAATTCTCCGGTTCGACACCCGCCTGCGCGAAGTCAAGGAAGAGATTCCCTCTCATCTGAAGCTGCAGCCTCTCGAGGGATCGCAGGACCCTCTGACCCTCATCATTGCGCGGTTCAACATTGACAGTTTGTATCAAAAGATCATGTGTCTTCTGCACCGCAAGTACCTGTCACGGGCCAGACAGAACCCTCGCTACGCCCACTCGAGACGGGCTGCGATCGAAGCCTCAATGGAGACCCTGCACCATCTCCAGACGCTCAACAAGGAGTCTCAAGCCAACGGACGTCTCCGTTCCATCAAGTGGTACGTCGCTTCCATTGCAACCAAGGACTTCCTCCTGCCAGCTATGCTTGTAGCCTTGGAGGTCCGGTTCGACAACCTGGCCGAAAAGGAGGGCAGAGAAGAGGACAGCTTCTGGACGCGTGAGCAGCGTGCCGAGATGGTCAGCATTCTCAACTCGACGAAAGAAATTTGGCGCCCCCTGGCCGATGGCTCGATGGAGGCCTACAAGGCTTACAACATCATCCGCATCGTCTTGGAGAAAATTGGCACGGCGCCTTCTGATGGCACGCGTATTACGGAAGCATTTGTGGCGTCGGGCGTCTGCAGTGTTGATCCTCCTCCGGGAGCCAAGTCCACCCCCTCCAACAATTCAGTGAACATCGACACCCCTCTCACCGATCCACTCCTGGAGCCCGAGATCATGGCACCGCTCAATATCCTCTCGGGAACAATTCCCAATTTCGGAAGCACTGCTACAACGTCTTCCACGAATACGGCTGCCACTACGGCCGCCACCACTGCCGCTGCCACCAATGCCTTGTTTGGCACTGTACAGACGCCAGGTGGGACGACGTACAGCACCATCGACCCGACCCTCTCGACAGCCATCGATGGTGGCCTGACGGCGACGGATCTGAATGGCGACATGATGGGTTCCATGGCTGGCTTCGACATGTTCAACCAGGCGATGGGCGGTGCAGTGCCGAACATTATGGACGATGCCATGGACTTCACGACCAACTTTGACTGGGTAAGTTACGCTGAACATCCCGTGGACCTCTCTTTGAAGCATATTACTAACAATGAACCAGGACACTCTTCAAACATATGCGCAGAGTGGGCCGTTCGCAGCCGATCAGACCTTCCAGTTCTTCAGCGCGGATCAACCGCTCCCGACGAACTCATCCGTCGACAGCACCGGAAATACCTTCAACTACAGCGGCACTGACATGCCGAGCTCTGGTCCGTCGACGTGAGCGGCGCATCTCTTTCAGAGGGTATGTCGAAAGTCACACTACGAAATAGCATGGATAAGTGGCAAGTGCCCTGGAGACAATTGTTATGGGGTTTCCTCTATTTAGCCCCATTGGATTTGATTTTGGATTAAACTGGATGGGTCAGGTTTTGACCTCACGAGATACAAAAAAGACACTTGGACAGGCTGGCATGCCAAGTGGCACAGGTTTGGCTTTAGGCTTTTTTGGCTGTGGTTTACTTTCTGCGATTTTCTTTTGCAATTTGTTTTGGAACACCACCCAGTGTAATTATTAGGAAACTCTCTTGGATTGTTATTTACGAGTCAATGGATTATTGTTATAAGGGTTCACGGTGGTTTAACAGCAGTTACCATCACGACGAAATAGCCATACTCTTCTCAACTCAACCTCGCCTGCTTCTAGCCGACCACGGCTCCGTGTTCAATGCTTCACCGTCGTCTACTATTTCGACCATTGTCTCTGTTTTCCACTATTATGTTCTACGTTCTCCCAGTCTTATCTCTCCTGATCCTTTCCACCTTACCCGTCAGCGAAACGAACGGAAATTTCCAGCGGCAAAACACAAGTTCCTCCTCCACATTTTCTGTGCCTTGTGCCAAGAACGAATGGCAAAGTCCATAGCGGACTGCTCCGATGCCAGGGCCACGACTCGACCACGGCAGAGACAGAAACAGGTACGACAAGCATGCTCCCTTTTTTGCTCTTCTTCTCCCGGAAGAAGAGCCCACAATTCCGCGGCTCGGCAGCTAACCTGTCTATTTGGTTGTGCCCTCGCCTCTGCCTCCGCCGTTGACCTCGCTCGCCTGTGGCAGTTTCCAGACACCCTTACCCGCTTCCATTTTATGTCATCACATGTCATCTAAATTGCGTCCTCCAATATACATCGGAACATTCACCGTCGGATCCGCCTTTGGTGTCGGATTATCATGTTCTGCAAGGGACGCCTGCAAGGAACGCCTAGAAAGGCAGAGGAAAGCACCGTACAAGCTCACGAAAAGAAAGCCTTGGCTAGAAAACATCAGCATTCTTTCGGCAAAACTCGAAGACACACCTGCATGAAAAGATTCGGCAGGCTCACACGCTCAATGCTATCTTTTGATTGAGGCTGGTGGCTCAAAAACTACTGCGATGTAGCCGTGACTTTCCTCCTCGAGACTGGTCTGTACTTGGACATATTTCTTCCCCAAGTCTTTTATGAATACCACTGGCATCAAACCAGAATTGGAAGGACGCATTCAATCGAAAATATCGAACGAGTTAGCCAGATCACCAATGACAGGCTTTCGAAGATGCGATTCCAACGCTTCACCTCGTCGCTTCTTCAAGTGCAAACGTTCCCCTCATCCGAAACTTTGCGCCAACTCAGTGCCTTCCAAGGCCAATTTCTGGGGAAATTGAACAGCAGTTGGCTTCTCTCCACAATGCATAACATTGCTTCATTCTCTACCCGTCTTTTTCCTGTGTTCAGCCACGGCGAGGAAACAATGGACAAAGATTAGCTCACGAGTGTTATTATAGCAAGGCAATGCTATGTCTATCATTCCACGATCACTACTCTCCGCCAGCCGCGTCTCTTACTGGCGATACAACTTCGACTATCAGCAAACACCCTCAAGCTTCAGTAGCTATTCACGTGGTCGGAAGCGGAAAGATGGAAAGAGTTTCAAGAAGACAATACGAAGACATAAAAGGTACTGTTCCGCTTTTGGCAATCCACCTGCTCCTATTAATACCAATGTTTCTTTATCGTTCTCCGCATGTCATGCACGGTTGCATGTTAAAAGCGGGAGTTATTTTTCTCTTTTGTCTCCCATCCCATTGACAAACATTTCCCCAGTTCATATATCTAGTCGACAACAATTACCCCCACACACACGCAAGCTCAACCGAAGAGGGAAGCGAAGAAATATGGTGAGGTACAAAAATCACCCAGCCGAGAAATAGCCCGTGGCGGCAGAATACGCATCCCGAAAGATATCGTCTGCTTCTTTGCATGTTCTTCCTTGAACATCAGGCAGAAAAATCTTCAGCCAAGGGTATCCCTTTGTGTCTCGGCAAGTTCCATCACTCCTCTTGACATCACGAGCTGGAAAGAGATGCACCAGAAGATGTGACAGGAAACAACGCTGTGTTGTTTTCTACCTTTTCGCTTTTCCGACAATGCCCTCGCTTGTCGCCGTTATTTGCCAATTGCAAAGAATGAGCCTCTCCCCACCATCATCGCGATCGAATATACCGCACGGATGGTAGAGGTGGGTCATGCTGCCATGACTTTGCACCGCGCGGTCGTCTTCCCCCCTCTCCTTCCCCATTCGTCCGTTTTGACTACCCAATCTTCTCGTTTAAGGCTGTTGAGACATGCAGGCCGCATTTCATGGCCTCTTTCGTGGCACACTTCTATTTTTTCTTCCATTTTGGTACCCTGATGCTTTGTAGCCAGGTGAAAGCACATTTTCACCTTACTACAGCGGTCACACCTGTGGCGTATCGTTTGATTTGTTTTGCTTTTTGAGAAAGCAACTCTCTTCCTTTACTCAGAACAACAGAGTGCACGAACAACCACAGCACAGCAAGCGGTTACCGGAATACACGGCACCAGTGGCTTTTAGCCATCTCCTGCCTTGGTTTTCTCTTCTGCCCTTGTTATTATCTTCTGTGTCCCTCGTTTTCTCTCATTTTCTACACTGGCTAAGCCGTGTACTCACCACGGCAATCTATCGCTTATTGAACGTCTTGGTCCCTTGTCTCTCCCCTCAGTTGTTCCGTCTTGGGACCAATTTGACACTTGTTGGCTCGGCGTTCCTGGCTCCTCGCCACCAGCTGCTTCCATTTACGTACCTTGCCTATACGTGCATCCATTGAGTGCCCAGCTATATTTTTACTCTTTCTTTTCTTATCCATTCTATACTTGGCCATGCAGCCGAGGGCACAAAGAGGGGGTGCTATCGACAGGGGGCAGGCAAACAAAACAGAGCAGCTCATCTACGATACTTAGCCCGGCGACGGATAGGTTGCAGGAACCTTCTTCTGGCTGACATCATGCCGATAGAGTCGGCTTTGTACCCCATCTCCTGTGCGTCTGTCCGTCCCCTCCTTTTCATATTTTTATTTTCCACCCTGCCCCTTTTCTTTTCTCTTTCCCCCCTTCCCTTGATTTCTTTCTTTCTTTCTCTTTGATTTCTTCCCCCTTTTCTAGTCCCTCGCTTCGGTTTGAATTTCCCCGTCGCAGCCAGTCTTTTCTGCACCTCTCCTTCCCACCCAGCATCAGCTTCTAGTAGCTCTGGCCTGCAGTCTTTCGCCACTGCAGATCAAGCTCGCCGTTGTTGACTCCAGCGTTGTGCTTTCAGCGTGGCCACCATCTACGACAAAGTCACTTGTCACCGGGTCGAAGTCACTCCTACGGACACACTTTTACAATGCGGTGGACCTCATTCACTCTGGGCGCCGCCCTGGCACTCTCTGGCACGGCTTACGGCAGCTATGGATCCAATGTGATGCTCGGCGGGGCCGTTGGAGGTATTTTTCAGCGCCGTGAACCCGGCCAGAACGAGCAGGGCGCTTCGTCGGTCCTGGAGGGCCGGCAGGCTGCGGCGGGCCGCTGTGGTGCGGACGGCGGCAACGCCAAGTGCCCGGCGGGCCAGTGCTGCTCTCAGTGGGGCTTCTGCGGCGTGGGCGCCGAGTTCTGCAACCCGATTGCGCTCTGCCAGTCGGACTTTGGCTCGTGCTTGGGTGCCTCGCAGTCGGCCACGGCCCCGCCCCCGCCCACCACCACGCCGGCGCCGCCTCCGCCACCCGTGACGACGACCACGCCGGCACCCCCGCCCCCG
>WNYF01000142.1:0-75439 GCA_021396225.1 Sporothrix inflata | reverse complement strand
GGTGAGTGCGGAGGGACTATGGAGGAAGAAAAATAGTCCTCCTCCAGACACGTGTACGAGTCCCTGTCCTTATAGAGTAAAAAATACACCTATTTATGGCCATTATAGCACTTGTTCACCTAACGCTTAGTTGATTCACCCGCTGTACATGTTACGACTATAGCGCTATATGCCCTGTAGTTTAATAAAAGAAAGGAATCTTATTTTATACGAGGAATGAAATAAACGAATAAAATAAGAATAAAATAAGAATAAAATAAGCCTTATTTTGTATAAGGAATAAAATAAAGGAAAGAGATACGAATAAAATACGATAGATATATATATTAAACTACAGGGCATATAGCGCTATAGAGCAACACGTACAGCGGGTGAAATCAACTAAGCTTTAATGGAACAAGTGCTATAATGGATAGAAATAGGTGTATTTTAGCTCTATAAGGATAGGGACTCGTACACGTGTCTGGAGGAGGACTATTTTTCTTCCTCTATAGTCCCTACGCACTCACCGCACGATGAGTTGTGCGGAAGGCCACTAAACGGCGCCAGTCTCGTGAGTTCCGTAAAAATAATGGCGGACGCGTGCGCGAGGGGGACCCCCTGCGCAGTCCACTCGTTTTTCCGGCGTTAGCGGTTAATAACCGTTATTGCCTGTCCAGACCGCTAAGCTATAGGGTTCATAACCGCTGAGCTGTGAATTATTTAGTGGTCGGACTACCTGGGGACTCCTGATCGGGACACTGTGCAGCCCGCTCGAGGGTACGCCGCCCGCTCGAGGGTACGCAGCCCTTCTATCTACTTATCTACTTATTTTAAGCGATATCTTTATGAGATTACATAACTACGCTTAATAAACAGTACTATTTTAATCGTCGTTTTACGACGAATTTAATACAAGTGCTTACATAAGCTTACACGAAGAAATAATTAACTAGGTAAAAAATATGAAATCTTAATAAAAGACCCACTTTAACCTATTCTAACTAATCCGATTTTTTGTCGCCCCTGTCAGTTGATTTTCCATCCCACGCCTTAGACGACGGCTCCATTTTAAAATCCAATTTAGCCAATCCGATTTTTTGTCGCCCCTGTCACTTGGATTTTTCATCCCATCGACTTTCTCAAACTCAAGTGTTTAATTTTTCTTTTCTTTTTTGCACAACAACGCTGCACAGAACGAGAAAAACAATTGTACTGGCGGAATCCTGGAGTTTTTCTGCATTTAATGGTATAATAAACTTTGCTGTCGTGGTGGCGAGATTTATCCTGTTTTTAGTAGGAGAGAACTATTTTAAAATGGGTCGCCGGATAATCAAATGAGGCCGAAAACCCCACTAAATTTTTGGACTTTCCGTCTCATCTGGTCAGTTTATACTTAGTGATGGATCCGATACGGTTAATTCGATTAGACTGATAGGAAGTAATACGATGTAGAGCCCAAAGATAATAAATATATTATTTCGGATGCCCCCGGCCCCCTCTTTTCTCGAGAGGGGGTTTTTCTACTTATCTGACCAAGGCTAAGATATCTTTGTATTAGAGGTTTGTGCCGCTTCACGAGGGGCCAATCCAACAGATCTTATTACTGGACCTTCCGCGGCGTGGAGTCGACTCCACTCCCTATTTAATTCGTCACGTCCGCGGCCACATCTCTTTTTTCTCGGTTGCAGAGGTGACTGGAGCTCTTCTAGAATCAATCAACCTGTATTTGCATCACCGTGCTCCCCGACGCCATTCGTTTCCCCTCCGCGCCTTAGACCATGCAGACTGAAACAACCAAAGGGCGTTCTGCCATTTCGCAAGGGCAAGCAGCATGCCTTCCCTGCAAGCGAAGAAAATCGAAATGCAAGCTCGAGCCGGGGTCGCAGGCATGTCTGATGTGCCGCGCTCACGAGTCTGAGTGTGTCACAGCCGAATCCCACCCGCCGCCTATGCCCACGGCTCGTGGTAAAACTGCGCCTCGGAAGAGACCACCACCAGATATCGAACAAGATGATGAATTCGCTGGTCAAGAGGAACGCCAGAGACAAAGGACCCTCCCTCAAACAGCGCCCCGGGGCACATCTACCGACACCCAGCCAACGCTTGGAAATTTCGTACATCTCTTCTCCCCCCCGACCTCGTTGTTTCTCGAGTCTATCCCCACTGGTGGAAGCCGTCCGCTACCTCTGCACGAGGAAGAAGATGAAAATCCTCATATAATGGGGCCTGCTGTTGCCAGGGATAGACATCTGTTAGAGGACTACTTGTCGGTGGTGCAGGCAGGCAATTACACGAGAACAATAAGACCTGTTCTACCAGGCACCGTCTTCGTGCCTGTCGTATTCACAAGAGTTCAGAAAAGACCTATTGGACTTACTATGAATCCAAGTCCCTCCCATACGAAGCTGCAGCTCGTCGAGAAGCTCCTGGAACCGTACAGGCAGCAGGTGATCAACATGTAAGTGCATGCGGCCGAAAATGCCATGTATCCTATACTGATGATTCATCACAGGTACTTGGCAAAGGCTAACAGCTGTTTTCCGATTCTGGACGAGTCGCTCTTCGTCGAACCTTCGATCATCACAAGCGGCCGGATCTCACCGGCGGTATTGGCATGTATATACGCGCATTCACTGATCTACTGGAAGCACGATCCCCAGTTGTCATCTCAACACCATCCTGATGGCCGTTTCATTTGGAACCTTGCCTTAGAAGCTCTCTACTCCGAGCTGCACCTTTCGCCCGGGATGCCTTCCATCATCGCCATATTGTTGAATGTTGGTGGCCGCCCAACAACGACAATGATTGGAAATGGAATGCTTCTGGGTTGCGGTATCTCCCTGGCGCAATGCCTCGGGTTGAATAGGAATCCTTTACCATGGGATATCCCAGACCAGGAGAAGAATCTACGCACGCGGATATGGTGGTGCCTCGTGATTCATGATCGGTGGTATGTATTCAATTCACCGCAAATCTTGATACCGAATGCCTGACTGGGTTCGAATGTTTCTTGTAGGTCAAGCCTCATGTACGGCACGCCACCTCATATACGGCAAAACCATCACGATGTTCCGGTCCCGAAAATAACTAGTCGAAAGGGTGGCCAAGAAAACGAGACATCGACAAGAGACAGGACCAGAGTGTTCGAGGCGTTGGTCACTTTGACAGAAGTCCTTGGCCCTTACCTTGAACGGCTTTACTCGATCCGAAACAGGTCACAGAACCGCACCGATAAAGCCGTCTGCGTTCTGAACCTGAATGCATGGGTGGATACACTGTCAGGAAAGGTTCGCAGGGTGATTATCCGCGGCACGGATCTGGACGTGCCTGGCGCGGCGAACCTGCGCCTGTGCTTCTTAGCCGCCAAGTTCTTCAGTCGCCGCCTTGACCTCAATACAGAAGTCGGCGGCACATTGCCTGACCCAATGTCTGATGACAAACTATTCGAGCTTCGAAGCATAGTCGAGGAAATTGTTCTCTTTCTGCACGAGCTCACGGAAAAACAGCTTGGAGATTTTTGGCTTCCGACGGCCGCCTTTATTTTCTCCTCCACCATCACATTCCTGGTTCGCCTCGCTGTACAGGTAGAGATGGCTGCATCTGGGCCTCCTAAGTGTCTCTCTTTAACGCTCGCCAAGGATATGGTCACTTCGCTGCGGTCGTATAAGGAAGAGTACGGTTGGGAGCTGGGGGACATATGCGTCACTCAGTATGGTGAGTTGGTTGACAATTTGTTTGCACAGCAGAATGCAAGGGATACAGATGGCGATTATCTAGACGTGGCACCGGCCTTTCTTTCTGATCCTGCCTTTCTAGATTCTGTTATAACGGATCAATGGGATCCGTTGGTATGGGGTCAACAGATGTAGAAAAGTTCGCTAAGAGGCAAATATATGTTCAAATTCACTCGAGGTTCTACAAGACTGACACTTGTATCCTGCAAGACGAGTGGTGAAAGTCCTTGTTTAATATGTCCCATTATCAAAGACGAGGTCAGATTTTCTCGTAATGAGATAGTTAAACATGTTCCTACCACACCCAACACAAAAGTAGTTGCTCCATAATAGCCTAAGAGCCCTAAGCCTGGTATTCACTACCGATAGAGTTTCAAACAGGTGGAGAGTCTCCCATCCGTGGGTAGACTTCTACTGGGGAACTTTAGGACAAATCAGTGTTGCCTCAGAAAGCTACAAACACAATCTCCATTGCATGGGACTTTGTTTTAGTGGTGGAGAACGATACTTGATATTTGTATATCGTCGTATATTGGTAAGATATCTTATCATAAAACGTAATGTCCCAAAATAGGTCAACAAATTGGCTATCACCCAAGTTAAGAGAAGAATTTGCCTCGGTCGTTATCCTACTATTTCGAAATCCCGAATTGAAGCACGCTCCCTATAGGTCCAGTCTTCAGTGGCTCCAGTATGACGACCGTTGTTTCGCTGAATTTTGAGCCTAGAACATAGCGAGTAATAAGTGGAAGCTAGAAGCCCCGCGGTACTCGTCTCGGAGGCCGCGGAAGCTACCAAGGTAACGTTCTAGGTCAGAACCAGCACCTAGCTCACCCCAACCCAGTCCCCCGGTCTTGGCGAGTCTGGGGACATGGACCTTTCCGCACCCGTTCATGAGTATATAAAGTCATTCCCTTCACTATAAAACCATCTTATGAACTTATTAAGATTCGCATCAACAAACCCTTCTTTTGATTCTACCATGATGCCCTCGAAACCACTTGACATCGAAAACGGCGAGGCCAAAGAAGGCCTAGATAACCGGAACAATACCATCCTCGACGGTGAACACTTAAAAATAGGAGAAACAACTGAAGGGGTGGCCCGAAATGGCCGATTGCGTCGAAGGTATATCTTAAAACCATCGTCTTTCCGTTACCATATTGAAAGGCTAGCACTCTGTTTGCACTCGTTTCTGACTCAATTCATGTACAGGCTCAAGGCTCGGCATATTCAATTCATTGCTCTGGGCGGCTCTATCGGTATTGGGTTGTTCCTTGGAATTGGGTCAGCGTTAACCAAAGCCGGTCCCCTCTCGCTTCTCCTCGGCTACTCCATTACAAGTGTGGCTATCTACTCCATGCTCCGATCGCTAGGCGAGATGGCTACATGGCTTCCGTTGGCTGGTGCCATTCCTCAGTTCTGCACGCGTTACGTCGACGGTGCCTTGGGCTTCGCCGTTGGCTGGAATATGTGGTTTCAGGCTGCCATCACGCTCTGTGCCGAACTATCGGCCGCGGCCATTGTCATCGGCTACTGGGAGGGTGCAAAAGAGGTGAATGTGGCCGTATGGATCAGCATTTTTCTCGTCCTCGTCATCTTTCTCAACATCTTCACGGTGGCCATTTATGGTGAGGCCGAGTTTATCTTTGCATCGATCAAAGTCATCACCATCCTGGGGCTTCTCATTATAACCTTTATCGTCATGCTCGGTGGAAATCCCCAACACCGTCGCTTGGGCTTTACGTATTGGGTGAACCCAGGACCTATGAAGGAGTATCTTGCTGTTGGAGCGACCGGTCGCTTCTTGGGCTTTTTCTCCACAGTCACCAACCGCAATTTCTTTTGGTGGCGTGGAAATGGTGTCTGTAGGAGCAGGTGAAGCAGAGAATCCTCGAAGAAACATTCCCAAGGCCGTCAAGAGGATCTTTTGGCGCATTCTTCTCTTCTACGTGTGCGGTTCTCTTGCTGTCGGTATTCTTGTCGCCTCGAATTATAAGCGTCTCCTCTCGGCTCAGAAGAGCGATGCCCCCGGAGCGGCGCAATCACCATGGGTGATTGGCATCCAAAACGTCGGCATCACTGTCTTGCTGTCGATAATCAATGCTGTCGTGTTGACATCAGCTTCGTCTGCTGCCAACGCATTTGTGTACACGGGATCTCGATATCTGTACGCCCACACAGAAAACGGTCAGGCTCCTCGGTTCTTCCTACGTTGTAGCAAAACGGGCGTGCCCTACTATGCTGTCCTGGCAAGCGGTGGCTTCAGAGTCCTCACCTACCTGTCGGTCCAGAAGGACGGTGGTGCTGTGCAGGTCTTCCAGTGGTTCCAGAGTTTGGTCACCATCACTGCCCTCTTCACATGGTCGTCGGCCTGCCTATCCTACATTTGCTTCTTCCAAGCTCTCAAAGCGCAGCACGTTGCATTGCCTCACAAGGTCCCCAGACAACCCTACATGGCTACCGGCGCCCTAATCTTTTTCTGCGGTCTTATTCTTTTCAACGGTTTCCATGTGTTTGTCCACGGACAATGGAATGTCAATGGTAAGTGGTCCAGATTTTTCTCTCGCCGTGTACCTGTGAAACATGCGTGCTGACTGCTTTCTGTCCCCTAGACTTCCTAGCTGTTTACATTAACATCCCCATTTTCATCTTGCTTTTCAGTGCTTGGAAGATTCTGAAGAAGACCGAATTTGTGTCGTCCGAAGAGGCGGATATCACAACGGGAAAGGCCGAAATTGACGCACAAGAGAAGATGTGGGAGGAGCCGAAGCCGAGATATGTGTGGGAGAAGATCTGGTTTTGGATTGCTTAAAGCAGCCGTTTCTGATTAGTCAAATCTTCCCAACAGATTACCCGTCAAATATCCGGGGTTCGTGTGCTTAGCCTTACGCAACGCCTGTCCTCTGGCGAGGGAGTGACACGTATTGTACATCGGACGTATTGTGTTCATTTTTTGTCACCTTATACTAGTTTCTTAGGAAAAGATCAAGCAATACTATAACAAGAAAATTTTGCATAGAAAACCTTCCCGTGTAACAGAATGCTTATCTAACTTTTGTCACTTTTATAAATGGATAGTAGAAGGAGAGAGGGGTGGACCACGTGGATGACAGTAGCATCGCTCGGCATTTAGATTCCAAGACTGAGAGCCCTCCATCTCCAACGACCCTTTTTATTGCTTAAAAACACTAAGGAAACAACTACTTTTATAGTACATATATGAGGTTTGGAGCGGATTAAAAGAATGCAAGCACGTCTCTCGAGAGGGCAGTACCAAGATGTTCTTGAGAAAACCCAAATGAAGACTCAGATAATGTCAACTTATTTCTAATCTGGTCAATTGATACTATTTTAAATCACTACCAGCTAGTCTATCTTGCCAGCCCAAGGAAGAACTTCGCGAGACCCCACGCTCCAGGGTCTGGCACCTGCTCATAGCCAGAGCCACCAAGGTAAACTGTCCGACCTAACTTGGCTTCCAGTCCTCTGGTTCCCTCCGCGGCATTCATGGATGCCAGGGCCGCCTGCTTCAGGTCTTGCCTCTTCTCGAGAGTCTCGATGAAAGGATATAGAGCATTTATGAGGGTTCTATCACCCGGGCGGGCTGGCGTGTATTTGGCCAGGACGTCGCAACTCAGAGATAGGGCCCGCGCCCAGGCTTTTGTCGTAACCTCTCACGGTGCAAGAGACCGCAAGGAAACGAGAAGAGAATTCAAAAATATAGCGTAAAGAGCCCCAGACGTTCCATCCACACACCTTTCGACGACTGGGACAAAGCCGCCGAGATCGACGGCTACGTCTCCTGACAAGGGGTACTCGTAAATGTGATCAAGAACAGCTAGAGATGAGAAATTGATTAGCTTAAAGTCATGTTGTATGTCAATGTTTTTGCACTGACCTTCTGCGCCTCTTTTCAGGGTAGTGCCGCAGTCACCATCACCAACGATTACGTCAAAACGCGTTATTTCTGGTTCTGTGGCTATGAGACTCTGTAGGGCGCTCACAAGAACCGCTTCGGCGGATTTGGCGTCGTACTCCAAGCCGCTCGGCTTTGTATCGAGATTTCTAGTGACAACCTGCTCTCGAACCTGTATGTTGGTCGCTTCCCAGGTGGCCTTGGAAATTGGTGTTGACCAGCCGAGAGCTTCGCAGGGGTATCCAGCAAGTCAAGGGCATTTACATTATCGATGCCAGTGTCGAAAAGACAAAGTAGAGTTATGCTGAAACCACGGGCATCCATGCTTGTCATGTAGGTGCCACTCAGGATGCGGAGAGGACGAATGGCGTATATCTCGCCCAGCTGCAAGGCGACTTCGGACACGACACCTCCCAGCTCCAACGGGCTCAGACCCCCCAGGTTATTCACCAGTAAGACGACATTAGCTGAATTTTGGTTAAAATCCACAAAGGATCGCTCAGGGTCATCTGGAGCAAGCAAGTAGGCCAGTAATCCCCCGATCAAGCCTGGGAAATTGGTAATTTTGACACAACTCCATCCCTTCTCGTTGTGAATTCCCATACCAATTTCCACCTCATGATTTTTCAGACCAGCTAAGTCCGCACCGACACAGTTCTTTGCGCCAGGCACATGGACATGGTGACCAAGTTGTCGGCAACTAGCTGAGCCAAGGCAGCCACCTGCGTCAAGTCGTATCCCTGGGCGGCGAGAGCGCCACTCATCTTCTGAACCAGCACAGTTCCAGCAATACCGCCGCGTCCCACCTTGCCTGCCCGGGAGCGACCAACAGCAACGTCGTCGCCCACAACAACCATCCGAACATGGGCGCCAGCAGACCTAGCCGTTTCGACTCCGACACCAAAGTTCAGAACGTCCCCAGTATAGTTCATGACAATCACCAGGACACCGTGATCGAAGTCTTGATCAGCTCCGTCTGCCGGAACACCGTGATCCACGCGTGCCATAATGGCGGTGCGGATCTGCTCGGCGCTGGGGCTGGCGAATATGCTACCCACGACTGCAGCGCTTAGCAGGGCCAAACCTACCAACGTTGCGAAAGAAGGCTAATGTCCGGAACCACCACCAGAGATAATACTAGTTTTTTGTTCTCGTGGCGCATACCCTGGTCGAGCGTAGAGGATTTTGTTGGAGGCATCAAGTCCAATGCTGGGATTTTCTAGGGTTACAGCATGGAGTGCTGGGCGGACCAGATACGCTGGATCGTTAATGAAGTGTTTCGCCGACATCTCATGAAAGTTAAAGGGGGATAAAAAATAGGTGAACAGATTCCAGACAAGTTGATGCAAATGGTTTGCGAAACTACTTGTCTGGTGGCTAGCTGGTCTTAATCGCTCGATTTACTTAATAATTAATTGTGCTGGAACCTAGGTATCTCACACGTTCTCGTCTAAGCCAAATTTACCGTGACATTGGACCCAATCTTCCTCACCGCATCTCTTCAGCGCAACTTTACGAGCGCGGCATGAAGCTTAGCTATCGCGGGAAAAAGTTGTCTGTATCGATTTGAACAGTGAAGCGTTGAATTCTAGCTTTTGTTAGCCAATCAAGTGTGGGTACCGCTTAATATGGGGCCGCGGGGACGACTTAGATGGGGCCGCGGGGCGACTTAGATGGGGCCGCGGGCGCCTCCTTGAGTTTGAACGATGGGGTTGCATACATGATAGGAAGCCGCGGAAGACCTAGATCCCTCGCTTCCAAAACGCTTGACCTAATTCGGGGCACGGCGCGTACACACGACGGAAGATACCAAGATCGATGAAGATTCTCAATAAGATCGGATCTTCATCAACTATTTAATGATAGCTATTCAGTGTTTGTAGGTAGTCTAAGCAATCATTCATATCTCAGTTCATTTCCTCTTTCCATTCTTCTCATCCTCTCAATCTTCTAATCAAAAGCAGCTTTCACCATGTTGGCCAACGGCGAGCTTACCAAGTTTTGGTCCAATGCGGGCAAGTACCTCATGTACACGGGCGTACCCTTTTCTCCGGTCATCATTGTGAAGGCTCAGGGCACCAAGCTCGTTGACTCTGAAGGTCGAGAAATTCTTGATTTCACTTCCGGTCAGATGAGCTCGCTCCTGGGCCACTCCCACCCAGAGGTCGTCGAGGTGGTCAAGAGATATGTGGGCGAGCTTGATCATCTGCTCAGTAACATGATCACCCTTCCTGTCGTTGACTTGGCACAGCAGTTGGCCAAATTCCTTCCTCCGGGGTTAGAGAAGTCTTTTTTCCTCAACACCGGTTCGGAATCAACCGAGGCCGCTTTGAAGATTGCGAAATGCTACACGGGAAAGTTTGAGATTGTCGCCTTCTCAGCAAGCTACCATGGTTTGACCCAGGGATCGGGCTCCGCCACCTACTCAGCTGGACGAAAGAACGGTGGCCCCGTGACGCCCGGCCAAATCACGTTCCCCGCCCCCTATCCTTACCGTTCCGTGTTCCGCAAGCCCGATGGATCATACGACTGGGAGAAAGAGATAGAGTTTGGATGGGCCCTTGTTGACACGCAGAGTGTCGGATCTCTTGCCGCCTTCATCATGGAGCCTATTCTGTCATCGGGAGGCCTTCTCACGCCGCCCAAAGGGTACTTAAAGCGCATGGTGGAGGAGTGCAGGAAGCGCGGCATGCTCGTCATCATGGATGAAGCTCAGACTGGTGTTGGCCGCACTGGTCAGATGTTTGCCTTTGAAGAAGACGACCTGAAGCCCGATATTCTGTGCCTGTCCAAGACCCTCGGCTGTGGTCTACCCTTGGCCTCTGTCACGACCACGGCCGAAATCGAAAGGGGATGCAGGGAAGCAGGCTTTCTCTGGCTTACCACGCATCTCAACGACCCCCTGACCGCGGCAGTCGGATACAAAGTGCTGGAGATTGTGGAGCGCGATAGCATCCCTCAGAAGGCCGCAGAGCGTGGTGCGCAGCTCCGTGAAGGCCTTCTTAAACTGCAAGAAAAGTACTGGTGTATCGGTGAAGTCCGTGGCCGTGGCCTTTTCCAGGCGATTGAGATCATTTCCGACGCCGAGACCAAGGCTCCCGGTGCCGAATTAGGACAAGCCGTTTCGGATCGAGCCCTTCAGCTTGGCTTATCCTGCAACGTTGTCAACCTGCCGGGGATGGGAGGCGTATTCCGTCTCGCACCCTCGGTTACCGTGACTAAGGAGGAGATCGAACTTGGGCTGAAGCTGCTTGACCAAGCATTTGGTCAAATTTTCGAAGAGCGTGGCTTGGCCAACAAAACTAAATAAGAGTAGAACGGGGTATTTATCTTAGACTATAATTTAATTGATATTAATTAAATCACGTGTCTAAAGCATCAAAGGGTAACGAATGCTTTCAATTTAATAGTAACACAAAAAAGATATAAGTTAGACGCCATTAGGGCGATTTAAAACGGTCCCCGTGACACTGGTCATCTTGTTTCTGGTTGCCGCATTCATCCCCCACCCCGTTTATTTGCTCGTTTGGCCGTGCATCAGCAGTGTCTCCCCCAACATCTCGCCCTTGTACCCGCCGGATCCACGATCGTGCCGCCGGTGTGAGGGATCGTTTGCGATCTGGGTACTGGCACGTATAGCCCCGAGTGGCACAGCGGTCGCATGTTGGCCGTGTCTGCGAACATTTGGACCGTGCTCCTCGACAGCTCAGACATGCCAATGTCCGGATGGGTGCCGTCGGACCTATGCCCGTGGTAGTGGCCGGCGTTACAGGTGGGCTCGGTGTAGTTGCCGTCGGTGTGGGGGTGGGTGATAATGCTGGCGTAGCTGTGAGAGCCGACGTGGCTCGCTCGCCCTGGACTGTGTTGGGTACGTCTGCCCATGTGCACTCAACGTACCGATTTGTGCATTTTTGACACTGTGGATGCGTCTCGTCACATTTTACGCGACGAGCGCGGCCCGTCAGGCAGCCTGTCAGATAGGAGTTAGTCACTACACCTTTTTGAATGCCAACAAATGGCGACGAGCGGCCAACAAACACACCTGTTCTTGCTCGTCTCCGTTTCCGGGCCGTTCGGCATCGACGCTCTCGGCCCGGATGCTCTACGGGCGGGGTTCCGTGATGCGAGCCATGGCTAGCTTGAGCTCTATCGTTTATAGAAAGTTGCTGCGAGCGGAGTTTCTCGTGTGTGAGTGTATTTTCTTTGCCTTTGGATCGTTCCTGTGACGGAGAGGAAAGGAAACACGAATAGAAGGAGAGAAGCGAGCGCCAGCGAGATTCGGCTATATTTTCATTTCCCCGTCAACACTTGCTGGTGACGGTGGGTGCGACCACGCGATGCGGAGAATAAATGGGGCAACAGTTAGGCGGACAGCGGCCCCGACAGGGGCGAAATTCAGAAAATGAGAGGCGAGGCAAACGTAGGCGACCTTCGCCTAGTTTTCTAGGAAGAGCTACATGGTAGGAAGAGCTACATGGCAGCCATCATGATATATCGCGGCAGAACTACAGCAGTTTGGTTAGAGAGATGCCAGGAATGGAAATCATCAATATTCGATATTTCTGCGTAATAATATAGGTATTCTTCGGCGTTGTATCTCTGTTGAATCTCAGCCAATTGTTCACGACAAACTTTCTCCAACGACTTTTACTCCCGCATCGCGCACTCTCAAGCCTCCTCCATCATGGCCCTTCAAGTCACAGGTGGCCTCATCAAGGGTGTGGCCAGTCCAGTCGACCCTTCGATCACCCTCTACAAGGCCGTGCCATATGCCGCACCCACCACCGACCGGCTCCAACCGCTTCCGTCCACCACAGCCTGTCGTTCCATGGGATGGCGTGCGTCTATGTGATACGACAGGGCCTGTCTGCCCACAGGCGGCACCCGACTCACGCTACGTCAATATCATCGAGGGGCACCCGCAGTCAGAAGACTGTCTGTACCTGAACGTCTATGTCCCCTGCGATGCCCACGAGAAGCCATATCCCGTTTATGTCTGGTATCATGGCGGTGGTTTCCGAGAGGGAGGGGCGGCCGACCCGACATTCGACGGTACAGGCCTTGCTCAAAAAGTTGTCACTGTTGTTGTGCCCTCGTTCCGCGTGCACGTTTTCGGCTACTTTGCTCACCCAGAGCTGAGTGCCCAGGAACCGTCGGGTACGTCCGGTATGGTGGGCATGCTCGACGCCATCCAAGTGCTGGAGCGGGTACGAGATAACATCAGCACGTTCGGAGGCAACCCCCACCGGGTCACGATCGGTGGCCAGTCAGCCGGCAATGCCGTGTGCCACACGCTGATGACAGCGCCGCCGGTCAAGGGCTTGCTGCACGGCGTTATCCTGCAGTCTGGTCCTCGCTCGTTCCAAGAGCCAGCGCTGGGCAACGGACCCATGTCGTACCGTCCACTCAAGCAGGCCGAGGAAGACGGCGTAGCCCTATTAAAAGACCTTGATCTCCCCGATGTGGCAGCCTTTCAGGCGCTAGACGACGTTGAGCTGTTTCGTAAGCTCTCCTTACGCCGCGACACACGATGCTGCGGTCCGCCGCCGTTCTTCAGGCTGATTCTTGACGGCCATGTCATCCCAAAACCAATCAATGAAATTGTGTCCGACCCCAACGGGCCAGCCAACGACGTCCCCGTTATGTATGAACAGTGAAGAGGGCGGCACTTACAACGAGCCGCGACTAACGTATGACGATTTTCTCGAGTGTGTCGAGGGCAACCTAGGCTCTTCCTCTACATATGGTAAGGGTGGTCCTGAGTGGGTGAAGCGCTACCTCGATCTGTACCCGCCAGTCGACCACGAAACAGGCAAGGGTCCGCCCCAAGCTTAGAACCGGGCGGCCCGTGACAACACGCGCAACAACATTTCTCTGTGGGCACGGGAGTATCACCAGCACACCAAGTCACCCGTGTACGGCTTACTGGAAGCCCGACTTGGACGCTGTGCCGAAAACGAAGAGATTCACCAACCAAAAGGGCCCGCTGGGTGGCTCGTATCACGGTGCCGAGCTGCCGTAGACGGCATTTTCAGCCCATCTTTTTCTCCTACAATTTGACCGAATAATCTGGTCAAAGGACAATATTTCGTTAGGACTAAGCTGCATTTTTTTCAAACTGGGGTGTGTTGCGGGGCACATCAGCCCCACCTTCTTGTACTTAGTCCAATCTTAGGCATCCCAGAGATGGGGCTTAGAACTTACCAATAACAACAACTTCTTTCACCCACACTCCAGAATCCTTCTAAGAATGACAACCTAGTATCTTACGCTTTCTGACTCAGCGCTAACTGATTCGTTGTGTGATCGGCCGAAACGCGGACGGATGAAGCATGGAACGATGCGCAGCTTGGAGGGTCGGAACTCTAAGGAAAAGTGTGAGCAAAGGTGCTATTACTAGGAGTGCCTCTACGGAGTGCCTTCCGGGTTTTATAAAGCAAAGTGTTTATCCCCCAACCCTACCAATCTTAATTTGCAATTCAGAAACTCGTACCCTCCGACTGCCAGGTCTCCCATCTTAGTCCAGCGTTTTTATTGCAATCATGTCCAAAACCATCGCCGTCCACGGAGCTACGGGCCAGCAGGGCGGATCCGTCGTCGCTGCCCTCCTCAAATCCGACTGGAAGGTGCGCGCTATCACAAGGAACACCGCGGGCGATGCGGCGAAGGCTCTCGGCGCCGCCGGCGCCGAAGTGGTGGCGGCCAACTTCGACGACAAGGCATCGCTCATCAAAGCTTACGAGGTACACTACCCCGCACCCCATTAACGGACAGGGGTGGAATATATACGAAGGACATGTGTTAATTAACAGGGTGTTGATGCTATCTTCCTGGTCACGAACTTCTGGGAGCATCTCTTTACGGGCAAGAATGCTGTGGAGTCTGGAAAGGCAGAGGCGACACAGGCTCTTACAGTCATCAAGGTCGCGGACAAAGTGCCGACCTTGAAACATTTCATTTGGAGTACTCTCCCGGGCAATGTTGAAGGCGTAAGTATAAATGATATTACACATTCCGGGTCCCAAAGCTTGGGGATGTAACTGTCACATGAGATTCTATTTAAACTTCCCTACTAACTCATCCTAGCAAGCCAAACGTATCGCTGTCCCGCATTTCGACTATAAGGCGCAGGTCGACGTGACGATTCGGAAAGAGTACCCTAGCCTCGCCGCTAAGACCACCTACCTCTACGTTGGCTACTACGCCACCAACTTGGCTTATTTTCCCTCCGCCAAGCTCTTTGCATCCGCGGCCACGTTCGGCGTGTACATCTGGCTATTGCCAGTGACGCGCACGACCGTAATCCCCTCAGCCGGCGACGTCCGCGTCAATGTCGGCGTCTTCGCTAAGGCCATCCTTGACCAGCCCGCAAAGTCGCTGGGTCGATACGCCTCGGTGGTAACTGACACCCCAACGCACGAGGAGGTAGTGGAGTATTGGGCCGAAGTCACAGGCAAGCGCGCATCGTTCCTCCAAGTCAACTCCGACGATTATATCAAGGCACTTGGGGCGCCGGCTGAGGAGCTGTACTTGAATCTGAAGGCGTTTGAGGAGAACCCGAAGTGGGCGTTCGATAATAACCCGCTGTCGGCCAAGGACTTGGGCATCGAGGAGCAACTAGTAGGGACGAAGGCAACATTCGAGAGCCTGAAGGATCAATTGCTATAGATAGAATCAATCGCTGTAGAGAGAAGATGACACAGTGGATCCAAAGGCTCGCTCAGAGCCCTTAGAGAAGCCCGAAAAAAAGTTATTAAAGTTAGCAGGGTTTTTGCCTTACTAGATAGGTACAAATACCCTCGCGGATTGTGATCCAAACTGGATTCGGATCCCAATCCAACTTTGTATAGCCTGTACCACCCTTACTCATGCCACCCCTATTCACCGCGTCGTCGAGGATGTTTTCCTACATTTCATTTAAGAACGCGTCAAAAGCGAGACGCGTATCGTCTTTCTCTCGTCTTCTTTTAGCTGTGACGAGCACGAACGACCTATTGTTTTTGTTGTCCACTTGCTTCATTCCGCAGTCATGGACGACGACGACGGGCTCCTAGCCCGCTTTTAGCTGCGTGTCGACCCTTATGCGAATGTTTTAATCTATGTTCACGAGGGCTGTCGCTTCGCCCTAACGAACAACCTCTCTCACATCGACAAGCACCTCAGAGTGAAGCACCAACGTCCGGCCGATATACGGCATAGAATCATTGGCCACCTGCGAGCTCGCGATCGTACTCTTCAAGATCCTGCGGAGGCGCCCTTGCGCCCAGATAGGTCTCCATCCGACACCGACCTACTTGTCTAGGAAGGGTTCTCTTACAAGTTCTGCCACCATCGGACAATTAACAAGTAAATCTTTTCTCGGCACATATCTAAGACACACGAGCGGATCCGAATCGATTTACGAGTGGGTATCAAGGCCATGTACGACCCGGTGCATCTCTAGGTCTGGAAAAAAAGCCCGGCACAGGGGCGGTATTAGATTATCGAGTAGGGTGGCCGGACAATTCGGCTAGTGGGTGGCGAGGTAGCCGTGGCCCATCTATAGGGCGTGTTCGAGCGCGAAGCTAACCGGACCAAGGTATAAGTAGAGTAGGGCGGCGGCGTAGAGATAAGAAGTAAAGCGCCTATATTCACCGACCGTCGGCCGTAGCTAAAGCGGACCGACTAGGAAGCGACGTACTAAAATATCCTTAAGCCGTTACTCCAGTCCTTAGTCGCCATACCGTCATTTACGCCGCGTCCCGGGGGGTATATACTAGGAAAGGCGGGAGCGGAGCTAACAACGCGCGACTCGACTCCGACCTAACCAGCGCGGCGGCGGATAAGCTAAAGATTACCGCCATCGTAACAACCGTAGACCAAGTGATAGACCGGTGCGAGTAAACGGCCCGGACCGCGGGGCGAAGCATACTTTACTAGCTACACAACGTTAGGCCGAACGCCTACTATATTAAGCCGTTCCGATTTATAGCCCATACATCGAGCAGGGCTAAATACGTTACGCTGCTCAAGCGCTTTATAGCCATGGTCTTCCGCGCCTACCGTCTACCGACCGATGTTTGCCGGCGCTCAGCAGGGATCCGCTTTAAGAAAACGCAGCTCCAGGCCTTGGCAGCGATTTAGGAGCATGCGGTGTAGGAACAGGAGGATGCGATGGCGCGCAGCTTTTAGCAGGCCGGGTCTCCTACCAAAAACAGGATAAATCTCGCCGCCACGACAACAAAGTTTATTTCACCTTTAAATGCGGAAAAACTCCAGGATTCCGACAGTCTAATTGATTTTATCGTTACGTGCAGCGTTGTTATGTAAAAAAGAAAAGAAAATTTGAATAGTTGAGTTCGAGAAAGTCGACGGGATGAAAAATCGAAGTGACAGGGGGGATGGAAAATCGGATTAGCTAGATTAGATTTAAAAGCGGAGCCGTTATTATAGGCGTGGGATAGAAATTTAATGATAGGGGGGATGGAAAATCGGATTGGCTAGAATAGGGTAAAGTAGGTCTTCTAGGTTAATTTGGGAGAGATTTATAACCTATTAAAAAATAGGGGGTTGTTAACGGTAGGATACGGCGGTTAAGGTTGAACGGTTTATTTACTTTTTTTACGTAGCTTTTCTATCCTGTTTATTCTTTTTATCCGGGTTTTATTTATATAACCTCGTTTTATTCTTCCTCGTTATTATATTTATATCTTAACGGAGGCGCGGTGTAAGGGGGTCCTAGGGATGGGGGTTTAATTGAGAGAGGATCGCGAAGTAAGTAGATCGAACGTAGGTAGGTGGAAGTATAAAATCTAATCCTTGGCCCCCCTCTCTTCGAAAGGAGGGGCCTCGGATGGTTTATATTATTATCTAGAGAGACCCTGGGGATTCCCCGTTGAATTACCGCGTGCCTCAAGCACCCATACCTCAGGCTCTCCAGCCCCGAAGGCTAAAGGTCTCCGGCGAGGAGGGGGGTATGAGCCCCCTGCGATACACTGTTAAATCCCTGGCGAATCAGTAGGAGGGGAGGGGGAGGCCTTGATAAACGGCTTGACGGCTGGCAAGGGCCCTGACGGCTGGCGACGGCCTTGACGGGCCGCGCCGAGCAGGTCAGGTGACCAGGCCTGGCGGACGCGCCCAGTGAGCCCCCGTTAAATCACCGGGGAACCCCTAGGGATACCATGACACGCGGCCGGCCGCCTAAATACTTAATATCCGACGAAAAAAACACTACACTTAGTACAATTAGAAAGGCTTATAAATAAAAGTAGGTATAATAACGACGGGCAGTATAAGCACCGAGCGGCTTAGTAGGTGATATAGGCGGCTACGACGATACGTAGGATAAAATCGTAGTAACGGGCGGGGAGGCGCTCGAGGTATATACCTCTTCTTCCCTTTACACTAGATTATCTTTTTAACGTTTTCTTACTAGGTGCTTTTTTCTCCGTTCCGCGACCTCTCCTTATACGACACTTACGGGTTTAATCGGCGCGGCCGGCTACCGAAATATACGATAAACTAAGAGAGGGACGATATATAATAAGCGGCTAAAGAGATATAACCAAAGGTACGGCCGTACTAGGTTAACCCGACGGGCCGTCCCGCCTAATACGGCTCGTCTAAACGCTAGCCCGCCTACCCTAACGACCTACGAGAGTAACGAGGGTATCGAGGACGGCGATAACGGGGATTACTTAGTAGACGGTGGTAATAGGACGGACTAGTGAGGAGGGGCTAGAGTGCGCCCTTTAGGGCCTGTAGTGTTTTCTTTTATTTTCTTTTATTTTCCCCTTTTCCTGTCGTTTATGGCTGCTCTTTTTATGGCTACGCCGCAACCTAGGCTGGTCCCACAGTAATTTCCCAAGCAAGCCTATACCCCTTTTTCTGTTTTCTTTTACGTCTTACTTTTTCTTTTTAGTTTTAAAAGAGACATCATCGTCTCCGGAGTAGAGAATCAACGAGTTTCCATCATAAGAAGAAGCATCCATTAATGATCAGTGCAAAAACACTCGTAAGTAACAAGAAATAAAGAGCACATAATTTCTAAAGCAGATTTACGCAACCTGGGCTGTCGCCCAAGGGGCGCATCCCGATACGACGACCATAACAACTTCCCGCCGATAACGACACGTCCTCCGATACGCAAAGAACCGATTAAAACGAATATCGTACCAACATCTCCTTCCCTCCCTTTCCTACGACGATAAAATCAAATATAACAGTTGCGTCTATATAGCTGGGGACGTATCACGTGACTATAAGATGTATTCTTTAAGTTGTGTGTTGTTGTATGTTATGTGTGTTGGGAGGCGTGTGCCCGGAGCCCTGCTCCACGCCCGCCCTCATTAGGATACGTTTTTATCAAAAATTACTAGTATAGCAACCGAGAACGGGAGGCCACACCGACGACTTTATTCGTAACCTTTCGTCAAAGGATAACGAGTCTTTTATATAGGCGTTTCTTCCGGTACATCTTCAACACCTTATTACTTTTTCCCCCAACCCCAAGGGTCGAGATTGGTAAATACAAATTAACTATCTTCGATGGGCTGAGACGAAATAGGGCCTCGACATGGTCTGTGCATAGAACTGGAAAAACGAAACCACTGCTTTTTACAAATCAATTCATCTGTTCTCAAAAATCCGGACTTAGATCGAATTCGTCACGCGTTTCAATCACATCCCCTAGTAGCCTATATGATCGTCATTGCAGCTAACACCGTAGATAAGCTAATTGTTATTTCATCCTAAGGAGACAACCCTCCTTTCGGATAAATTATAATTAATTAAATAAACGTTTTATCAGGAATATTCCGGCGGCCTTAAAGGGTCTAATGTCGGATAATATTTTTCCTTTGGTCTTTTCGTCACCGGTCCGCCGCTTATCTGGTTTTGTGGTATTCTCCGACCTTTTATCTCGAGTTTGTCCGAGAGCGAGGTAGATGTCTTCTGCGCACGTAATACAGCCTCCTTTACAACTTGCACAATTATATATAAGAGTGGTACGTATTGCACAACACCATCTTGCCCAATTATTTAAGGAATTTCTATCCACATATCCTACTACAAACCGTCACTATGCCCGTCGAAAGCACGTCAGCAGCTCAGTGGTACCGCATCCCACAATCGCGGCTCCCGAACGGACTATTTAGTAAAATTTCTACTTCCGCGTCTACTCAATACTCATTCAAAGTAAATATAACTAATATCATTGGCTATTTAGAAGACCTATGGGGCACAACACCAGGTCCGGATGTTAAGTCGCCATTGGTGGCTTCGATATTCTTTGTTGAGAAAGTGGAAGGCGTGGAGTTGATGAAGACGCCTCCTTATACCTACGAGGAGGCGGGGATTGTGCTCAAAGGTATCTCTTCTTTTCTGTTCAATGTCTAACGCCCCCCTTTTTTTTTTATACTTTTATAGAGTTTTAACTGGACTAGGTACTGTAACCCTCATTGACGAAACGAGCGACACCCGCACAACAGTCGAAGAAGGAGGCAGTTTCTTCATCCGCACAGGCAGCGTGATGCAGTTTGATACGCCGAACTACGCGATTATGTTCAAGTGTGCCAGTCGTTTCTCGATTGGTGCGGAGGGGCTGAAGCCAATTTTGGCTGTCTGATGGGGGTTAGATGTCTCATTGTGTATAGTTTACGGCATAAACAACGAGAAATTTACCTCAACAAAAATCAGTGGTTGCATTCGCGGAAAGCAGTTTTCGTGTTCGGTGATCTTGTGTGAATTTTCGTGGGGGTGGAACGTCGATAAGGTGAGGTTAAGATGAGACGAGCCTATAATCTAGTTGAAGGTTGTTTCTAAGAAAATCCCTTCTCGTGTACGAGCTTTTCGTAAGAGAGCATGTATGCGACTGTTTGTTGTTTCGTGATTATTATTGACAGAATACATGCCAGGGGAACAAACACACCGAACAACTGCACTACAAGCTATGTACCGTAAGTTTACCTTACAGTAGATACAAGACGATAAAGAGAAGTAAGGGAAGTACTGGCCCTAAACCTTGCAGCACACATAGACAGTTGTTTTAGTAAATAGGTCTTTCTATAATACCTACCATCTCTTACACATATTGTCTCTCACTCCATAATCTTTGGATATAGCCCAAACAAAAAAATAATAGTGGGTTAATCAGTCTTATGTGTAACAGATTCTGTTTTTTTTTGTTCTATTTTTTATCTGCTATGCATTTTAAACGCCTCTGGATATATGTTAACGACAGGTACATTTCAGTTTTTGTTTGGCTTAATTTTTGTATCCTAATTTAATAACAGCAGCAAAATTAATATACATTCGGTGTATCTTAACAAGCCTACAGGGTTTTTTTGGGTTGGGGGGTGGGGGGGTTAATATACATACGCCGTGTCTCTCTTTCCCATTTCCAGTCTAGCTAATCATTTGCGTTCTGTGCGTTCTCCATCTTCTCCATGATGGCTTGCGCCTTGGCGGAGTAGTGACAGTGCGCCCGTATTCTCGCCCCGTACCGCGCAAACAAGAAGGGGAAGGGCACGCAGGCCAGAGCCAGAAATGCAGGGATGCTCGAGGCCCAATGGATGCCCAACTTGTTGTACATTTGCTTGGTGAACAGCGGAAAGGCGGCGCCTAGCAGCGACCGCAGCACCGACGACCCGGCCATGCAGGACGCAGTATAGATGACGTACGAATCGACCAGATAGTTGATGGCGCTGAGGTAGAGCAGCACATTTCCGATGCCAAAGATAAGCGTCCCCAGAAGACACACGCTCCAGTGGATGGAGGGCGAATTTGTCCATGCGAACAAGAAGAGGCCGATCGGTACCAGCACGCCGCCCGCCATGCAGACGGGCAAGCGTGCCTCGGGCGGAGCGCGGCCCCCGGGGGACCGCGCAGCGCGCACCTTGTAGCGCTCGTTCTCATAGACCATGTACGAGAGCGCCAGGATAAGGCCGATAGCCATAGAGATGAAAGCCAGACCAGACTGCCCGGCCGACCAGCCACGCTTCTGTTGGAAGATAATGGGGTAGGCGGCAAACAGCATGTACATGGTAGCGTACACGATGGCCATGTACACCGAGATGATGAGCACGATGGGCTCGCGCAGCAACAGATCCCATGGCCGCGACAAGCCCTTCCACAGCGCCGACAGAGCGCTCGTTTCAAGCGCCCCTTGCTGGGTCTGGCTTATGTATACCTTGCCGGTCGTCTTTGACAGGTGAGCCGCGCGGCGCGCCAGCAGCACGGGCGCAAACGTCTCGGGCGTCAGGGCCGTGCAGGCTAACCACAGCACACCGCAGAGGCTGGCGCTTAGCCACAGCACGGACCGCCAGCCGCCAGACGACGCCCCCAGGTAGCCACCGATGATAGGGCCCATGACGGGGCCCATGTATGGCCCGAAGCTGAATAGGCCCAAGGCTAGGCCGCGGTGGCTGGGCTCAAACATGTCCGCAATGAGGCCGCCAGCATTGGTCAGCGGACTGCTGCCCACGATGCCCGCACACGTGCGAAACACCAGCAGCTGCACAAAGGTGTGCGCCGACGCGCTGAGCACGTTAAAGACGACGAGCAGGCCGAACGTGAGGACAAAAATGGGCTGCCGTCCGCGGATTTCACTCAGCGGGGCCCACAACAGCGGGCCCACAGCGAAGCCCAGCACGAACAGGCTAACGCCGGCTTGCGCCAGCGAACTGGAAACGCCAAACTCTGATTCAATCCCTTCGATGCCACCCGTGTAGGCCGAGCTCGTGTACGAGATGGCGAAGCACGACGTGGCCGCTAGGATGGTGATGAGCCACCGGCGGCCGGGTGAGAAGTTCTTGGGGTTGCGAGGGTCGCGCGTTCCCGGCAGCCAGGACACGACATAGGGGTCCTCAACGGTACCACTGCCCGGGTAGGCGAAATTGGCAATCTCGGGCGTCATCAGCGAGGGTACCACAACCAGGCGGAACCAGTTTGGCCGCTCGGCAGGCGGTGCTGGCACCAACGTCGGCGAAGGAGGAATCTCGGTCTCGGCCTCGGGCTGGGGGCTGTCGACGAGACATGCGGGAGAAGACTTTTCCTGCATCGTTGCTGTGGCTGGGGTGAACTAGAAGAAAGGAAGAGGTACACAGTGTAAAATGACCATGAGTGGTTGATTCTATTCACAAGAGAAAAACAACAAACAGCTGGTCCGGAAGTGAGTGACTGGGAGAGGAGAGCTTTATATTCTGGCTACGACCTTATGTAGCATTCAGCAAACAATACCGCGTCGTATTTCTCCGAGATGGGTCCCCGAGTTTCTGCGGAGACCTCGGAGCTCAACATAAGCTCCTAATCCTACACACAAATAAAAAGGGTCATTTTTGGATGGGCAAGAACGAAATTCAATAAAACAAAACACGCGATAACTAGTTTCGCTCCCAAGCCTTCGGAAAAAAGTGACTTTCAGCTACGGCCACCTTCTAGTTGACCTCGACGCGGGACTCATGAGCAGCAGTAGCACGCTCCGCTGCCACGCCATCCACTGGATTGTAACCAGGAATCACCCGCTTGTCCATGCCCTTCTGCTTCAACACACTCTCAAGCGGTGACGCGTGGTCGACCCAGCCGAGGTTGGGCATGGCCACGTCGTAGCCCAGACGGCGCTGTACGGCAGCGGGGTAAGACCGGACAATGTCGTGAGGAAGGTAAAGGGCAAAGTTCTCTTCCTGCGGTAGGGTGCGTTAAACAGAGTTTGTCCGAGGAAATTATAGCCAGGCGTTGCAGCAACAAGGAGAATAAAGACACAGAAATACAGGAAGCACAAAAAACACAAAGAAAGTCCGAGATCGAAACGTACCTGGCGTAGCTGCGGCTGCTGCATGAAAAGGGCGTATACAAGGCGCTTTTCGTCCACCGTCGAATTCTGGCCGGCGCCGTGGTAGCAACTGGACAGCATGAAGAAGGCGTCGCCGGCATCGAGCTCGGCATCGACGGCTAGCGACGGATCGGGTTGTTGGTCGCTCTTGGTTAGATGGCTTCCGGGCACCACGCGCGTGGCACCGTTGGCGCGCGTTGTCTTGGTGCCGGCCACGAAGAAGCTGATGCTTGTATCGCGGCCGATCGTGTACTGCGTGGGCGTGATCGTCTCGCGCACGTTGTACCAGATGGAGTCGTCGCGGTGCAGATCCTGCACGTGCATGCCGGGACCGATCTCGAAGATGGACGACATGGCCACGATGGGTTCCTCGGTCGTCACGAAGCACTTTCTGCCTAGCCATGACTTATGCGAGACGGACAAGAACTTGTTCATCACGCCTAGGTACAACCCGTCCGTCAGGATCTTCTCCGTCAACTTGGGGGCGTACTCAGGCAGGCGACCCAGCCGCTTCGTCTGGTCGTCGGGGCGCGCGTACTCGGCCGCGTCTAGGTGCGGGCGCACCGTCTGGTTGGCTTCGGCCACCTCCTCAGGGGTCAAAAAGGCTTTGATGCGCACGCTTCCGTTGGTCTTGATGGACGAGATAATGTTCTCGATCGGGGCGTTGCGGTCAAAAGCCTCGATTCTGTACAGCGGCTCACCAGTCGCGGTGAAGGAGCCGAGCTCGGTCGTGGGAGCATCGTGGAGGGTAAAGGTCATGGACGCCATGGTTGGGGTAGATTCAAGGGTAGTAATGGGGCAAAATAGAGTTTGATTGAGTCTTGGATGATGGACAACGTGGTCTATAGGATTTTGTTCAACACGACAGGCTTTTTTATAACTGCTCTGCTCCTCGATGCCTCCGACCGTTTCCAAAGTCTGTCGCGTGGCGGCGTCTGGCCACATGTCAGCCAAGGATCTAGGACCACACAAAAAAGGATAGATCCTGTTGTAAGTACAATCTCGAGCGAGATTCTCCGTTGTCGCCGCTTCAATGCTTTGCGGCCGTGGTGCGCTGGTAGAGAATTGTCTGGCAGGGGGACCAAAGATAAGGCTGCGGTGCAATTGTCCGAGATAGCGGGTCTTGTATATTTTCTGATACAGCCCCTGGCAGCGACGACTAATACTCCGGACTGGGCAGTGCTAGTGTGATCGCAGTCTGAAGACGCGATACATGGCCCTTTACGAATGTGGAAAATAGCACAAGACAGTTGCTGGTCAGATTATCGGGAGAGAAATGATAGGATAAAGCAGCCTCGGAGTACAAATACTAGATGCAATTGAAAGGTTCAGAGTCTTCTGAGTCCTAATATCAGATACACGCAACTAAGTCAGAATGGCGTTCATCAACATATCCCCAGTCGCCACATTTTCCGATAGCATGCCGGGGTGGCCCTGGTGGTCCCTACTTGCCCTCGCGTGCTTCCTGATACGGAACCGCTTCAACGGGGCGCTCTCCGGCGTTCCCGGTCCGTTTCTCAACTCCATTTCGGTGCTGCCCCGGCTCTGGTCCGTCTACAAAGGATCCTCGCAGCATGACGATCTCGCCCTGCACAAGAAGTACGGCAAGGTCGTCCGTGTCGCACCGCATATTGTCTCGGTGGCAGATCTCTCGCAGCTCGAGAAGATCTACGGCATCAGCTCCAAGTTTTACAAGTCGGGCTTCTACAACCCGGTGCGGTTTTACGACGAGGAAGGTCTGGTTCCCGATCCATTTGTTCTGGCCGATAAGGCCATACACACGCGCATGAAGCGCAATGCTGCCAATGCCTATTCGCTCAAGGCCCTGGTGCAGCTGGAGCCGCTCGTCAACCGCGTCATGGATCAGCTCCTCAAGTACCTGGACCAGGTGTGCGCGACAACGGGGACGAGTTGCGACATTGGCAAATACATGCATTTTTTCGCAATGGATGCCATATTTACTGTGACATTTGGCAAGAACCTGGACTTTATCAACAAGGGAGATGATAAGGGCGTCTGCAAGCACCTGCAGGACGGGCTGTTGTATTTTGTAATGGTACGTCTGACTTACCGAATCTTCAAAATCCGGCTTCCAAACAATACGCGCCAATCAAGGCCAAAGCTGACCTGCTTCTGTTCCCTCCCCTCACAGTGTGGCCAGGTTCCCTGGGTCCATAAATTCCTCAAGGGCAACTCGTATCTCGCCAAACTCCTGGAGCGCGGCGGCGATACGCTGTTCACGGAGGTAATGCAGATCACCATAAATCAGCGAGAGAGCGCAGAGAAGGCCCTCGCCGAGGATAAGGAGGAGGGTGCCCCGAGCACCTTTCTCGAGACGCTGCTGCGCAACCAAGCCAAAAATACAGACTCCATCACCAACCGCGAGATTAATGCGCACACCTTTGGCAACATCACGGCTGGCGGCGACACTACGTCTACCGCCGTACGGGCAATTTTGCGCGATTTGATCAACCACCCTGCCATTACGGAGCGCCTGCTGGCTGAGCTGAGGGAGGCAGGCATCACGGAGGCGCCCGTTCCTTACGCGACGGCGGCTAAGCTCCCGTACCTGACATGCATTATCCGCGAGTCGATGCGCCTGCATCCATCGGTCGGCTTGCTGCTAGCACGCGGCGTACCCGATGGCGGCACCACGCTGGGTGACGGCAAAGGGAAGCAGTATTACATTGGCCCTGCGGTTGAGGTGGGTATCAACCCGTGGATCATTCACCGGGATCCAGAGATTTTCCCGGACCCCGACGCGTTCCGGCCAGATCGGTGGCTGCACGCATCACGCGAGCAGTTGACCTACATGAACCGTGCCTGGATGCCGTTCGGCTTCGGCCGGCACACTTGTTCCGGGCAGCACATCTCTATGCTTGAGATCACCAAGCTGATTCCGACCTTGGTGCTGCACTACCGTATGACCTGGGAGAGCAAAGCGCAACAGATCTCCGTCATCAATCATTTCTTTACGATGCAAAGCGGCATGCGCGTGTCTCTGGAGCGGAGAACCTCCTATAATGAAAAGGACCTTAAGAAGGACTTGATGTAACGGAAATTTTGGAGAGATCTCGTCACTGGAGGGACATAGATGGAGATTGGCTGGCAATTTGCATACTGGGATCGCGTGGCTATGTGTAGGTGGACTGAACATCATACATTGCTTTACCGGAGAACTTGCAACGAGGGGGAGGGGGGTTGGGGGGAAAGCACTTAGTAGACATGTGATAAAATGCAAAAAAAGGATTCACTCTCTTCTCTCTTCTCTCTTTCTCATATCAGAGCTAGATCGACGTGCAAATCTTCCATGACCTCCTGCCACCGACATCGCAGGTTGTTGCTGGTGCCTACTGTGGTCTCATCCCGACGCCTCCAGACCTCGTCCAGCACGCGCAGGCTCAGCGACCCCTGGTTCAGGGCCAGCAGCACCAAGCTGCGCAGGCGACGCTTAATATGTTCGCGACGGTCCAGCGCGTCAATTTCGGCGCCGATCACGACCAAGGCCCAGCCCAAAAACGTACCAGGCCCCACCGTGTCTGGCACAAGCGGAAGGTACTCAAACGCGAGATCGACGGCGTCGCGGATCTCGGTCGGGTACTGACCCGTGGTCATGGGGTCGTAGATGATGCGGTACACGTAAATGTGCAGTGCCAGTCGGAAAATCTCAGCCGATGCCCGCGCTGCCTCCCGGATGGACACATCCTCGAGTAGATTGGCCGGCGTGAGACCGATGGCGGTAGTCCGCGGTATAGTATGGCCGCTGTCTGTCACCAACATGCCGAACGTGGGGCTGCTGGCAGTCCGGGAGGAGCGGATGCGGCGCTTGAGCGCCATGGCCCGCTGATACACCCCCTCTAACAGCTCCTCGTCCTCTGCGAGCTTAGTTTTTCTCATGTCCTCGTGCAGGCGCGTCGCCTCCACCTGTGTATTGGTTAGGTATGGGCCGGTTGAAAACTCCAAACAATCGTGGATACCTACAATAAACAGTGGCAGATCCAACGGGTAGCCGATAAACACGTCGATACCGCTGGGGTCTTTGTTCTGCATCGTGACGAGAGAGTCAAAAAAATGGAAGCTTCGCTCGCGCGCCTTGCCTGGGTTGTGTAAGAGAATCTGGAGAGCGGACATGGCGAATGCACTGGTCAGGAAGCCGTCGATGGACGAGGAGCCGGCGTTCCGAGCCTCTGTCCACGCCAATATGCCATCGTAATGGCGTTTCCAAGCGTCTCCGCCTCGACAGAGCTATTCCATTTTTTTGTGCGGTCAGCGGCAATGTGTTGTATGCAATTTTGGAAGTAGGACAGCATGTCTCCTCTACCTACCTCAAAGATGAAGAGTATCAGCATTGTCATCATCGTCGTCTCAGACCAGGCAGATGTGGGATCCGTCAGGCGTAGTTGCAGGTGCTGCAGAGACTGCCGCAAATAAAGATTGGCCGACTGGTCCGTTCTCTTCTGCCACCGGCTGAGATGTGAGACCGACATGGCCAGAAGCGCATTGAGGAGCGCCGGGTCATGCATTGCCACCGCCACAAGATGACGAAAGCCATTGCCGTCATAATCGACGGCTACCGATAGGCGTGTTATGTTTTCTATTACTAGTCAGTTTTTGCAACCTTGCATCATACCTCACGTCCTCTTTCTGAAAGGGAATGATGTGTATGTGAAATGTTTGCTTACTGGTGTAGTGCAAAATCAGCCGGTCTTCGTCCGGCGGGAGACCCAAGGAAGACACGGCAAAGAGTGACCCTGGAAACAATTAGCTGCAGGTGTACCCCATGACAGGAAGTGAAGATGCATGCGGGGACCAAGTTGTTACCTATGCCGGCTGAATTTTGATATTTTGGCTTGGCTCCCGGCCATACCAACCGGGCATGGTAGCCGGCGCAATACCTCTTCTCTACCAGACATCGAGCGCAAACTGTGGCCGATCAAAGAGCAGTTTAGCAGAGATCCACTAGGGCAGGAAACGGGAAGCGGAGGCGAGCAGTGAAAGGGATCAATGAGCATTGGCGTACATGGAAGCAGCTTGTCACAGTCTTTTTCGAGGCCTCTCTCTGCGCAAGTCCAGCAGCTTCCAGTTGAATTCGGAGCCTCGAGTGCCGGAAGAGTCTGTGCCATTCTCCAGGATGCAAAGCCAATTCAGTGCCTGCCAGGTCCAAAAAATGGAGCGGGAGGGATATGAAGTTGGGCAGAATGGCGAAGGTGCATTGGCAAAATATGAGGTAGTTGCAGTTCTTCCTTGTCCTTATCTCGGAAAGAGTGCCGCGATGCAGCCAGTCACAAGCGCGGATTTTATCTTTCACCAACGCAACAACGAGGTATAACGGATTCTTGCAATTCACCGACGGAGTTAGTTACCATACGTTGGCGGTCTCCGCCGTGGCCGGAATTGGGTGGCTGGAAAAGCGGCTGTGCGCTACCTTCTCTAGTAGAGCTTTCGCGACGGCAGAAGTGTGGCCTAAGACTTGGACATTCATTCTAACAGGCGGCCAAATGTTATTTTAATCTTTTCGACTCAGATAACCCCCCCACGGCATCTTGAAGCCGGGTGGCATGGACTAGCCCCAAAGCGAACAGCCCACAATGCAGGGTGGTTCTAGTGGTCCCGAAACGCCCAGACGCGGGACGGACGCGAGGGAGACGCGTGACTCGCCCGGGGCGCTACGACGACTGACCCACGCCGTGAAACCCTCCGCGAAGCTGTAAGAGGCCCTGGTAACCCTGGAGAGGTGCCGAGATGAGAGGGGGCCCTAGCATCACTGTCCGACGTGGAGGTGTTGGTAGGCGGACTTCTGGGCAATCGGTGCAAACGACAGATGGCACCTCGAGTAATATAGTACTGTTACAAAGGCACTTCCCAAGGAGGAGAGAGTCTCTGCTAGGTGATCAGGTTAGTGGTGGGTTCTTGTTCTTATAAAACAATGAGAAGGTGTAACAGCTGAATAATAGTCAACACGTAGAATAACGGTGATGGGTGTGGTGTTACAAAGGCACTTCCCAAAGGTAGGTGGCTTGTTACGGATTATCGAAATCGGGGCAAATAGAGTGTTGATTATGAAAGACAGAGTGCTGCAGAAGGAAATCCCCCACAGAGGGACAAAAACCCTCAGCCAGCCCCTGAATGTAATGCTTGATATGTGAGGCATGTCTACCTAAATGACTAAGCTGAAATGAAATATGGCCTGGATTTCAACAATTCAGGGGTTCCTGGGATAAAACTAGGAGATGGGGCTTTTATGGACCTATGCAGAATTCTACCAGAGACAACACAATTTATCATCATTTTTTGGCCGAACTGTTTATTTGACAACGTACAGATGAGCCCTTTAGACCTCGTGCCTCCGGGCGGAATAAATTTCATTCATTCATTCAGTAGAGCTTTCGCCTCTAGAACAGCGAGACCCTTCTACCATAAAACAGACAACAACCAATCAATTCAATACCTAATTGCGTAGTTACTGCTGTCCCACATACTCAACCGCTAGTGTTCATTTATCGTAAACGACGCTGCTTCACACAGCCCATATGTTTACGTGTTCGGTGGTAGAAGCATTCATGGCACCGGCTTCGTTAGTGATAGGAAAATGCTTTGAACCTTCAAATTGCTACCCTTTGAACCTTTATTGTCCCGCCTTGATATTGATCGATGTCGTTTTGCTATCTAAGTATGCCATCAGGCCTGCCCGCCCGCTCTCCCGCCCGTACCCGCTTCCTTTGATACCGCCAAATGGCACGCGGAGGTCCGGCACAATGCCGCGATTGATACCGACGCTTCCCGCATGCAGCTCGGCACTCACTCGGAGCGCGCGACTGATGTCGGCCGTGAACACTGAAGCACCTAGACCGTAAATGGAGTCGTTGGCCAGTGCAATGGCGTCTTCTTCCAACGAGAAGGTGCGCACGCACAGGACCGGTCCAAAGATTTCCTCGCGGTACACCTTGCTGTCCAGGGGCGGGTTGAGGAGGATGGTGGGCTGGATGAAGAACCCCTGTTCGCCGTGTCTGCCGCCGCCCGTGACCACCTGCAGGCCCTGCTCCTCCTTAGCACCTTCTAAAAAGCCCATGATGCTCTCGAACTGCGCCTCGTCCGCCACGGGCCCGAGGAACGTACCGGGTGCACTGGGGTCGCCGACCGTGGTTAGGACAGCCTCAAAGTGCTCCTTGAGCTGCTCGACAAAGGACGCGGCAATAGTGTCCTGCACTAGGAGCCGCGTTGTGGCGGCGCAGACCTGAGTGGTGTTGATGAGGAAGCCCTGTGAGAGTTGACGTAGGGCATCGTCGAGGTAGGCGTCGGCAAACACCACGGCCGCCGACTTGCCGCCAAGCTCCAGCGTGCAGCGCTTGAGATTGCTGCTTGCAGCAGCGATCTGCACGCGGCGGCCCGTGGCGGTAGAGCCCGTGAAACTGATCTTGGCCACGTTCGGGTGCTCGGCCAACCGCTGGCCGGCGTCCCCCAGGCCGTTGATCAGGTTGATCACGCCGGGGGGGAAGCCGGCCTCCACGATGAACTTGCCTAGGGCCAGCACGCCGAGAGGTGCCTTTTCAGACGCCTTGAACACGAAGGTGTTGCCGGCGGCGAGGGCCGGCGCCAGTTTCCAGGCTACGAACATGAAGGTGGCGTTCCAGGCGGCGATACCAGCACATACACCCAGGGGCTCATACGAGACAATGCGGTACACGCCCTCGGCAGCATCCGCTGGAAAGACTTCGCCGGCCAGTTTGTCCGTCCAACCGGCGTAGTAGCGCAGGGCCCGCGCCAGCTCGCGCACACCGTGCTCGGCAATGAAGGTGGGCGCGCCCATGGCCGCTGTCTCTAGGCGGCCCATGGTCGCGGCGTGCTCGTCCACCAGGTAGGCCAGGCGGTTCATGAGGCGCGCGCGCTCGGCCGCGCTAGTCTTGCGCCACGTCGGGAAGGCGGCCGCGGCTGCAACGACAGCATCGTCGACGTCGGCTTTGCCGGCTAACTGGACGGTGTTGGATACTATAGAGTGGTCATAGGGGCTCCTGACCACAATCGTCTTGCCCGACTTAGCCGGTACGAACTATATTGAGGTTATTAGACTCCTGTACCGTTCATTAGCGCATTCCATGACGACCGCGACTTACCTCATTGTTGATGAACAATCTACCTTCCATCATGGGCAACAGTATCAGGAAAGCAAGCAAACGAGAATCATACGGCTATTCGAAAGCAGTTCGTCCACTCAAGTTCAGACTTTATAGCTGCTATTGTGCTACTTGCTATTAGCGTGAGGCCACAAGATTTGCCTAGATGGAGTAAACTCCGGGACTCTGATATGTTATACATACACATCGGAACCCCGTTCAACCTAATTCTCCGAGCCACTGACGTGTCAAAGGGGTGTGTGGGCATATTGTCGTGCTGTTCGCAGCAGACTACTCTCCATACTTCTATGCTGCACCTTTCGCATCCTCCCGTGTGAAAGACCATCGGCCCTTATACCCTCGGATTAGTCCTACCTCTCATTGAAACATCAACATGAGCACCTTGCCCATCAAACACGTCGTTATCTTCGGAGCGTAAGTATAACGATGTAACTCGCGGCCACGTCAATTTCCCACTGAAGCTGTCGCTCACACATGCCTCCCTAGAGGAGGGCAGTTGGGCACGCACGTCCTGCGCGCTCTTCTAGCTGCTCCAGAGTTCACGACGACCGTCCTGTGCCGCGACGACACGGCGTCGACGTATCCTTCGATTGTGCGCGTGGAGCGCACGGATATGAGTGCAGGATCGCTCGAGCGCATTCTCCAAGGTAAAGACGCCGTGATCAGCACCGTGACCCACATGGCCTTAGAGGCTCAGGAAGCAGTCCTGCAAGCCGCGGTGCGCGCGGGCGTCCGCCGGTTCATGCCATCGGAGTACGGTGGAGATACTTCTAATGAGGAGCTTCTCCGCGTCGCTCCTTTTACGGCGACAAAGCGGAGAGTGATACACAAGCTACGATCGTTACAGGGTCAGGGCCCCGACGGTCTCTTCAGTTGGACGTCGGTTGTTTCTGGTCCCTTTTTAGAATGGTAAGGAACAAAGCAGACATGAAATAAACAAAATAAAAACGAAAAGAGAAAAGAAAAGAAAAAAGGAAAACACACTCGGCACAACCCTCCCTCCCCCCGTTCGTGCCAACCATGTCTCAACAGTGTCTCTCTTCTTGGTCTATTATCTGTCCGTCTAAATCGGTTCGCTGACGTCCCCTCCCCCTCACTCTCTATACAGGGTACTCCGGTCAGGAGAGTTCGGAATCGATCCCGCGGCTCGCAAAGTGACTCTCTACGACGGTGGTCATATTCCTTTCGTCACAACCAAGCTGGACACGATCGCAGATGCCGTGGTGGGCGTGCTACGTCGCCCAGACGCGACTGCTAACCGCTACGTCTACGTACGATCGGCACTGGTGACGCACCGGCAGCTCCTGGGCGCTCTCGAGGCCATCACTGGGTCTGCGTGGATGATAGACCATCAGCGGGTGGAGGACCTTCGGGCGCTGGGCTTGCAACGTATTGCAGAGGGTGATTTCCTCGGCAACCTCGACTTGATCTGCGCGGCAATCCTGACCAAGGGGGCCGGCTTTGACTTTCAGCAGAGAAACGGTCTGTTCGGCATAGGTGGTGACGAGCCAGTGGAGGATCTAGTCAGTGAGGTTATCGGCGATTGCCTAACTGGCGACGCGTTGGACTAAGCGGGGACCCGTGCGGGCAGATTCGCCGTCGCACATTATGTGATACGTAGGTAGCTCAAAAGCAAAATCTCCGCTTATCAGCAATCAGCCTCGAGTTACTCCGAGCATATCAAAGAACCAAATTAAGCAATGTTTCGTGGTCAGCCTCCTTAGCGTGCGATATGCGTCGCATTTACCAATAGATAAAGGATTTTAACATAAACTTTTCCGGGGAGTTCAGTAGAGTCCCTATCAAAGGCTCCCCTGTTTGACCAACTAGACCCGATCTTTTCAATCTAGAAACCGTCGACACACCGTGTGACAACGTAGCAACCAACGGATTGTGCCATGACCTTGATCCTGATATCTATGAAGAACTAAAGAGTGCTCATCGGATACACATAAAAGGTAGACATGGGCATAGTTTTAGAGAGTCTCCATTCATAACTGTTTACTTTGGCAGAGTCAATTGGTCAATTTGTTCCTCCTCTAACTCATCCTTGAGCAATCAACGTAGGTAATGTTCTACTACGGTTTTACCTTTGCCATTACGGCTTGTGTGGCTGTCGCCATGTGTTCCATGGCGAACTTGGCCTACGATGCCAGTATGATCAACCAGCTTTTGTTGAGTGATCAATTCTTTGAGTGTTCGTATAGCATTGTCTCTCCGTCTCTTCCTATCTTCCAAGCTGACGAATCTTGCAGACTTTGCACTGAATTCCACATGGATTGGCCTGAATGTGGCCATTGTTAATGTGGGAAACTTTGTCGGCGGCCCCTTCGCCGGCCCGCTGATGAACTGGATTGGCCGGAAACGAGCCCTCATCGTTGGCAACGGCCTGGCTCTTATTAGTGTGGCCGTACAAGTCTCCGCTCCTAACGGTAAGACTCTGATTCCTCCCGTGCACAACCACATACACATTCGAAACTAACACAGCCAAACAGAGGGGGCCTTCCTCGCCGGTCGCCTGATCCTCGGATTTTCGTTTGTCATCGTGGGTGTGGCCGGCCCTTCACTCGTGGCCGAGTCGTCGCCCGCTCGGCTGCACTTGATGCTCACCAACCTCATCACCGTTGGCCTACCCATCCTCGGCACCGTCGCTGCCGCCGCCGCCATTGGGGTCTACAAGAACATGACGGACTGGGGATGGCGGGGTGCCCTCTTCGGTGAAATGGCCTCACCCATCCTTGCATTGCTTTTGTTGCCCTTCGTGCCCGAATCACCGCGCTGGCTAGCCTACAAGGGTCGCATGGACGAAGCCCGCCAGGTGCTGGACAAAATGCATGCGCTCGACGACCCGGACCACGAGGCCACCATCCAGATCGAGTACGACCAAATGGTTCAGACGCTTGCGTACGAGCAGCAGTCTGAGGAGTCTGTCAACAGCTGGTGGGCCCTGGTGTCGACGCCGTCAGACCGCAAACGGTTCCTGATCGCCGTGCTCATCAACATCTTCTTCCAGGTATCCGGGTCAAACACTTTCCCTTACTTCTTCACGCTCATCCTGAAGCAGGCACAAATCACGGATACCTACACGACCCTGTACATTAATCTGGGCCTTTGCATATGGGGCACCGTGGCCTTGGTCGGCGGCATCTGGCTCTGCGAGTACATTGGCTCCAAGCGCACCCTATTGTACAGCACCACCGTCATGATTGTCTGTCTCGTGCTGCTAGCCATCCTGACGGCGCTCACCGATCATACGGGAGACGCAAAGTACGGCAAGGGCAGTGTCGCGGTCGTCTTCATTTTCCAGGCGGCATCTTTCGGCTCGTGGATGATCCTGACCTATGCCTACCCGCCGCAGATCCTACGCTTCGCGCAGCGAGCCAACGGCGTTGCGCTGGCCCAGGCCCTAGGTTATGGCTTCTGCGTCATGATGAGCTACACGCTTCCGCTGGCGTTGGAGCACCTGGGCTGGCGCTTCTACGCTATCAACGCGGCGTGGAACGTGGGCATCGTTGTGATCATATGGTTCTTGTTCGTCGAGACAAAGGGTGCGTATTACTCCAAACATAAGACTCCTCTTCTCCTTTTTCTATACCAATGCTAACTGATTTATGCAGGCAAAACCCTAGAGGAAGTCGATGCTTTGTTCGACGGCCGGGTGCACTTTGACACGAGCCCAGAGAGTGGCAACATTGCCGTCATTGAGGGAGTCAGATCTAACACCCCGCCACCACAGGACGATATGAAAGAATATGGACCTGAACTGAAATAGGGACAAGAATAGAGATCGATCTTTTAAAGAGATCTCTTAGAAATGGTTTAGTCAAACTCATGAAGTTTCCTTTCTATGCAAGATGCAGTGTTTTTAGAATCGACGATATGCTTAGGTATACATCCCATAAGTGCCGTCATATCAAGACTGCGAAATTTACTATTTATTATCGGCTATCGTTAGGCCTTGATCCCGTAGTATTTCACTGAATTGCTAGCGAAATCGTATCATACATCCCATCATTTGTCTTGTGGATCCACTACAGAGCATCCCTACTGGTCGCCCATTGCTGACAAAGGATGGAAGCGAGATAATCCATATCGACTATTGGCAACATATGGGTCGGTGTGACGAGGTCGGGGGTCTCGGTTATGGCGTGAACACGGTCGTCTGCCTGCGAGAAGAAATGGTCGGACGGTAGGAACATCTCCATGGCCAGATCCATCTGCGGGGCCGCGTCTTCTGCTCTGCTCCGCCTGCCACTCTTCTGAGCCTCCCACTGAAGTAATTTTCCGGTGTTTCCCGTCGTCCCATCTTGTGACCAAGGCGGCTCAGGCACCTCTGTCTGCTGGCAAGTTGAGTCTTCTGTAGATAAATTGGCTGATGGCAATTGGAACGTTTCGGTGATTCCCGATGAACGATCTCCCGAAGAACCGGGTGTCGGCGGGTCTGGCTGAGCGGCTTCATTTGGCGCTCTATGGGTGCCAGACCTTGCTGTGGCACGGGATGGGCACGCACGAACCTGATCGACTTTATTGTCGTCCAGTTCGTTATCATCATGCTCGGTGGCGAATGCAATGGTATCGCGTATCGCCTTCGCATAGTCGTTCATAGGGTCCTCATCAGTGGCCCCAGATGACTCGTCATGTTGGTTGCCTCGGGCGGCAGACAGACTATCTTTTAACGATAGATGCCAATTAACAACGGGCACCCTTCGTAGATCGGCCTGTGAAAATGATGAGGCCATAGTCCAGGAGGTGGTCGTTTCCCCACCATTCAGTGTGCAGTATGGCGGCTCCTTGGTACCTTGGAAGCGACTAAAGAAACCCTTGAAAAGAATTCTAGGGCCTTTCATGACTACCGCGGACTCAAGAATGGGATCCAGTGCATGGACAGAAAAAAGAGTCTCGACCCAAAGACGTGCAGTGTCATAAAAGAGCCGCATTCCGCCCAGAACAGTGAATATCGTCTTCAAGTAGTCAATGTATTCTTCGAGACGACTAGCGTCCTCTTCGATATGTAGTTGGTTCAGGAAGACAAGTCCAGAAAGGAACAGTGCATACCCGAGAAATGGGGGCTACCAACTCATGTTAGTTGCCTCGTCGTCGGTCAGAAAGGGCATCGGGGGTCGGGGATGAATACCAAAAAGAAAGTGCCTTGTTCCAGAATGGTCTGGCACATCAGGGTGATACTTCGTGCGCTCTTTACACATGTTTCGGTTCTCTCCCTAGAGAAGAGGAGTGAGGACGCATGGAACATAGCGATGCTCCTAGGCGTTGTCGGTAATCTGGCTCTCCTCCTGAGCTCCGCCGGGCTCCCAGCTGTGCCCAGGTGCGCAGGGACTGTTTGGCCCTGCTGATTAAGGTTCCCATTCTCTCCTTCGGTTACTAGGCCTATGGGGAGGAACGCTCGATTCAGAAGGATATGCGTGGAATGCAGTATGCAGAGTCTTAGAACGTACTCCCCAGCGCCAGATTCTGTTTTTTGAAGCAGCTCAAACATGCCGCTCTCGAAAGTAAGCTCGCTGAAATACATAACATACAGGCTATCCAGCTCTTTCTTTAAAGTAAAAAAGATAGAATTTTCTGACCAGGCAGGGGGATCAAACTTTGTGAAATCTTTCCGCGACAGGGCTGAACAACGCAGGAGAAGGCTCGTAAGGCGAGGAAGAAGATCAGGAGGGGAAGCCAGGTCGTCTCCGCGTGAGACGTATTGGGGTAAAACATTTGATATCTGAAGGCCTTGCCCTATGGAATTCAAAGCGCCAGAGGTAGCCAAGTAATTCCGGACCATTTTCATGCGAGTATGAATTTTGTTGTCGTTTGGAGAGCTCGGCAGATGATGCAATATAGCGGCAAGGTTTGTCGCCGCAGCTTTAAAACAGCACGTGTTAGTTAGAAATATGGAAGACATTAAGTACTGGTTTTGTCGTGTCAAGTAAAACTTACTAATATCATGCCATGCCTGTAGTCCATTTCCTTCGTAGGCCTCATACACAGAGAGCATGGAATATGTAAGGATTTGTTGCAGTACTTCGTACTTGTTCTCTTGGCTCAGGAGAGATAATCCGTGCCTTGCCTCGGTTGCTAGTGCTGATGCCAGTGCTCCAACGTCGTCTACTTGATACCTTGTGAAACGGAGTGCCGTTGAGCACATGGCATGACACATGTGACGAGGCACATTGCCATTCTCCAGGTCTTTCAGGAAATCAACAGCAGAGAGAATTTGGCCTTGCTGCTTATTGACGGTAGAGCAAAAGATGAGTATCAGGTGGAGTGTCAGGTCAACAGAGAGTCGGTGGTTGCTTTAGGAGAAAGCGGGGTTATTAAGAGGTCAAAGAGCAAGGATGTGGGAGAGCTTGCGAGCACATGAGCGGGTGAAGAGGTGAACAAACCCGTCTACGCAATATATTTCTGCGCCTTGAGTTTCGACCAGTTTTTTTTTCCAGGCTTCAAGCCGGCTGAGGGAAATATACAACTCTTCCTCTGGTACTGGCTCTACGGCTGATGTATGGTCTTGAAAAGGTGACGGTGGAGAGGCGGGAACGAAAGGCGAGACCGGAACGGAAGGCGATACCGGAACAGAAGGTGAGACAGGAACGGAAGGCGAGACCGGAACGGAAGGCGAGATCGGAACGGAAGGCGAGATCGGAACGGAAGGCGAGATCGGAACGGAAGGCGAGATCGGAACGGAAGGCGAGACCGGAACGGCAGTAGCTGATTCGCTCCCTGACTGCTGGTCTTGCTGGCGCCGTTTGGGTCGGGGACCCCGGCGCCGTCTGTTATGGTCGAAATAACACTCCTGTGTATGTCTTTGACAGTTGGTACATGGAGTTGTGCCAGAACAACGAACCTAAGGCATTCTTAGTATCGGAGAAGTCTTGGGAATGCAATGAGGGTTTGGACTCTGCCTTCAGCTTACCTTACTCTTCCGGCACTGCTCACAGGCGAGCATCATATTCCAAGACCCCAGGAGGGTTCCGGAGGGAACTGAGATCTGCACAGTCTGATTAAACTTGGCTTAGGAAATGGCAGACCCGGCACAATGGAATTTGTTGTAATGAATGATCACTGGAGAAACTCTCGGACTGGCTGCACGTACAAATTGAGCGATACTCGGCAAGACTCAAGAGGCTATAAAATGAATGCGTGTGCTATGAAGTCGGTTGTGCTTGTCACGAAAAAGAAACGATAAGATAGGGGGCGGCCAATCGGAGAAATGGCAGGTCCTCTCTCGTAAATTAATCGATTATCAGGCCGAGGCTTGATACTGGGCCAGATGGAGTTTGTCCGAAGGCAGCTGGGCTACTAGTGTGCATAGAAGTAATGTGGGAGATATGTGCATGTAGGGCAAGTGGGAGACCATGTGGTTCCTCATTGGCTCAGATAGATAAATAAGTGAGGCGATCGCCCCATAAGGATGCGAGTGCCACAACAACCTACGGAGTAGAATAATGCCTCTTTCCTTTCCACCTTGGGGGTTTTCTTCATAGGAATGAACTTCATGGCGAGAAATTTGAATTACACCATTATATCCATACCCTACATTCTAAAGTCCAACAAGTAACTATATAAGAATACGGAATCTGGCCACATCTACCTGTTCTCTACTGTTCTCTACTTCAGGTCTTGGTTCCGAAATAATGGCCCCTGATAAGCCCTGGAAGCCTCCGAAGCTGGGCTCGCCCATCTGGGTCGAAATTCCCGCCACCGATGTTTCTCGCAGTAAGCCCAAACCCCAATCTTTCCCCTGGAGAGCTTTAAAGTGATGCTCAACGACCTAGGTTACCATTTCTACAAAACTGTATTTGATTGGCCATTCTATGGAGAGAAACAGCCCGCCACATATGACAAAGATAGTGTCATGCTATTTGAATTCGAAGATCAGGGAGTGTCGGGCGGAGTTGTAAAGGTTCCGGACGCAGTTAACTCGGGTCAGGTGAGGAAGGGCGGCCGGGGCAGTTCCTGTGTGTGGTGGCTGGTAGCTAATGTCGAGGAGACAGCCACCACGATCAGACGGGAAGGAGGACGCGTTATCAGCGACCTGTTGGTGGAGGGCACAAATGGCCTGTATCGGTATTTTGAGGATCTAGATGGGAATATCGGGGTAGCGTATCAGTTTGTTGGCCAAGTAGCAACGGATTGATCTCAAATGGACCACTAATAGAATATCCAATGTCATTCCGTGTGGGAACTTGTCAGATACGTATCCATCTTGTAAATTTTATCTAAGGTGAATCTAGCGACTGCCCGTTGAATGATAGTGTGATATGGAGATTCAAACACCCCTCACAGAGTTCTGTAGATTCATGCATGTGGTGGTTTGGCACTCAATCCCCAAACAACAACCCCGAACCACTCAGGCAAGATACGGAGAGCTCTTTGAGCTCGGAGTAATTGCGCGCTGTATTACATCTTATCGCCGTTTCTTTTAGCCTGTCTCCATGGCCCAATGTGACACTCCTCCGATGCCCGAGCCTAGGCTGTACGTGAATGGGTCCGACGCTGTAGGTGCTGTGGTCGCCTAGCTACAAATAAAGCCTTCCTCTTGCCCAGAGAGGTATAGATGGTTAAGGAGTCTGTTACTAAGTCATGTCGCCGCATCCGCAATAGCTCACGATCTTCACACTCAACGCCTCTGTCCAGAAAGCGCCCAGTCCTACTCACGAAAGCGACAAATCTATTCACCAAACGCTATGGCCAGCACCATCCCCGATTACGTCCGCAGTACTGCCCCAGATGGCACCAACCCTGGGTCTCCAGGCCTGAATGTCGTGATTGTCGGTTCCGGTTTCTGCGGCCTGACATGTGCAATTGAATGCCGTCTCCGGGGCATGGAAGTGAAAGTTGTTGAGATCTACCCAACCTCGCGGACGCAGGGAGACGTCATTGACATCTTTGGCAATGGCGGCATGATTGTCGAGTCGTGGGACGGCGGTCGCCTAGCGGAAAAGCTGCTAGCCATGTCGATCAACCAGAACGACACATTCAAGTTCTACAACCACAAGGGCGAGCTGCTGTGCGAAGATGACTGGCTCAAGTACCCGCACCACGGCCGTCGTCAATACGCCGGACATCGCGGCGAGATCCACGAAGCGATCTCGGACTACGCCATGAGCATCGGCGTCGTCTTCAAGCTCGGCGAGCCGGTCGTCCGCTACCTCGACGAGGGCACGGAGGGGGTGGACCGCAAAGTCGGTGTCCTGTGTGAGAGCGGCCAGCGCGTGATGGGTGACGTTGTCCTGTGCTGCGACGGGCCCAAGTCGCTGGCACGGCAACAGGTGCTCGAGCTGCCGGATAACAAGGTCAATTCGGGTTATGCCATCTTCCGCTCCTTTTAAACGCTTACGCCCGAGATGCGCAAGAACATCAACATGAGCCGCTTCTGCAACCCCGACCACGACTTCACCGGTATGTGGGTTGGAAAGGATCTGCACGCCCTCGTGTACAGTTGGAACAAGGGTCAGGACCTGGGCTGGGTGCTCACGCACAAGGACGACCACGACATTGGCGAGTCCTGGTCGTTTCCAGGTAAGAAGGAGGACGTCCTTAAATATCTTGACGACGGTAATTTTTGCGAGCTGCTCAAGGAGGTCGTGCGCTTCACCCCCGACGACCACATCGTCGACTACAAGCTGGTGTGGAGGGGGCCGCTCAAGACTTGGCTGCCCAAGCAGGAGTCACCGCGCATGATCGTGCTCGGCGACGCCGCCCACTGCCACTTGCCGACCTCGGGTCAAGGCGCATCGCAGTCCGTCGAGGACGGTGCCGCCATCGCCGTGTGCCTGGATCGCGCAAAAGGCGATGTGTCCCTGGCTCTGCGCGTCTTTGAACGCATCCGCTTTAACCGCCAGCACACCATCCACATGTCGTCAATTTCCAATCGCAACGAGTACCACAACGTCGAGTGGACGCCCGAGTTTGTCCGCCAGCATCCGGACTCTCTCATCCTCCGCCGGCCTGACTGGATACTGGAGCACGACGCACGAGCCAACGCCGAGGAGCACTTCGCGCAGCTGGCCAATGATGTGCGGTTGGGCAAGAAGGGGACGATCTTTGAGCTGTCCGTCCCCGCCGGTGGTGTGATTGTGGAGATGCGCCCCGGAGAGGAGCGACCGAAAATTGTAGACACAAGCTTCAGCTTAGATGAGCCTCATAATGCCGCCATGCCTGAAGCAAAATAGATGCGGAAGCCTCAGCTACCCTAGTAAATACGGTTGCAGCTTGAGATACATTGCAGATAATTTTGAATCCAAACATGTTCACACGTCTGTTACGGGCTAAGATCATCACATTATTTCATGCTTCACAAAACCCTGAATGTTTTACCACGGAGCATAGATAATGTTGGCCTTATTATTAGTCTACGCAGATCACCACGCGCAGCATCCCAACCAGTGTTACGATTATAATCCCCACTCGTTATTATTCCGTCACAGATCTTAAACGAGCTTAGGGCCATAATATGAAACGAGGGTCTCGACGGCGACTTTTTAAGAAGTCCCAGGCACGGGCCACCTATTGAGGAGGGGCTGTGGTGTAACCTTTCGGGTGTTTTGTTTTGTTTCTCACCTTTGTACTCTCTTTTTCTGTCCTTTCGTGCTGTTCTGTCTCTTTTGTGGACTGGACCCACCGTAGTTTGCCAGGCAGGGCCTGAGCCCCCTTTTTTTCTCTGTTGTCCATCGCGCTTTTGTTTCTGTTCCTTTCCTTAGACAAGCAAGCAAGACAGAAAATCAAGAACAGTGAAGACAATCAACAAGTTTCCTTTACAAGAAGACGAGACCATCTCCGATCACACAAGATCCGTAAGTGAGTAACGCGAAAAGAGCAGCACTTAATTATTGGAGCAGTTTCTTGTAACCTGGGCTGTCGCCCAGGGGGCACATCCCAACGCCAACAACCACGACCACCCTCCATCAAGAGCAACATGTCCAACGATGCGTTCATCACCGATCAGACCGACTATCACATCGACACCCATCCTCCCTCCCCGATCATGTCGGCGAATTCAAACAAGACCGCCGCGTCTGTACAGCTGAGGACGTGTCCGTGACCACAAGATTTGTTCTTTGTGTTGTGTGCTGTTTGTCGTGTGTTGTGGGTGTTGGGAGGCGCGCGACCAGAGGTGTGCTCCGGCGCTCGTCCTCACTATAAACTCAGAAAGGCGTCCGTACTTCTCTCTCTTGAGAAGTCAGTTAAGACTTAGAATTTATACAATCTGATACCGACCTTCCCTTCATATAACCAATTCAATGTTACAAAGGCACTTCCCAAAGAGGAGAGAGTCTCTGCTAGGTGATCAGGCTAGTGGAGAGGTCTTGTTTGAATAAGAATAGTGAGAAGGTACAACGAGTTAACACGTAGGGTGGTGGTTGATGTGTGTGGTAATTGTATGCAATTATTATTATTATTATTATTAGTTATGTTTAATATATAATTAGTAAAATAAAACTTTACGGAAAAATCCCTCCAAGTTCATATAATTTTTATAAATATAGGGTGTTTTTTACCTTTTTCACCTAATTTAATAAGTTACGGCGCATGGGCGCTTAGCCATCTACGTGTAAATTGATTATACGACAAATAATTGCTCAGATAGACCTATATAATATCATCTCTCCCACCTCCACGAGCAAAAGAGAGAATGATAACTTTACATCAATCAATACAATTCACACGCAAATGGTCAACTTCAACTTTCCACTTTCAGCTTCAATCACCGAATTCATCGATTTTCATCGGAATCGATTCGCGTCTTCTCAAACTTTATATAACTTCATTCGTAAACTTCATTCCTATATAAAGTTTCCCTTCGAACTTTATACCACTTCATATTTAAACTTTATTCCTACATAAAGTTTCCCCTACTTAATTATTCCGTACTCCCTTATATTACTCGTATTATTTATTTCCTTATAAGAGTACCGCTCCTTCGGGCGGTCCCTCCCTTTAACCACTCTTCTTAGCTACCTTTCTCACGTACTAGCTGCACTCATACTATCTATTAGTGTACTATCCTGGTCTATATGCTAGCATCATTCGTACTAGCCATCCGTATACCAGCACTATTAGTGCTGGCCATCCTTCTGCTGTTCCAAAACGCCTAGGGTCCCCGTCTTGGGCCTCGTGGGGGCTAGAATCGTAACATAATTCTAAAAAATAGAGGACCCTTTCACCCGTCAGCGGGTTTACATAACCCAGCCATTTAGGATTATAGGTCTAGAAGTGGCTGAGAAAGGCGGATAATAAATATAGTAAAGTACTTTAAAGAAATTTCTACGTTGATTAGAACATTATGATTAGAAAATCCCAAACTTCTGTACTATTATAGCCTAGAAACGCAGCTCTCTTAATGAAAAACGTGTTTTGGTCTCAAAAATCTACAGGGTCTGTTCCAATGCCAAGATATCCTGCAGGTACGGAGAGTCAAGCAGTCGTGTTGACACTTCTTCGTTCAGTGGCAAGAGGGGCAGCCTAGGTGCTGCCTCATCGTATCCGAATACTTGGGCAACAATCTTTTTCACACCCACAGGCTTGGCAAAGGAAAATCGTTAGGTACCAGTCTCTTTCGTTTTCCTCTTCACATAGAGTTGAATACTTACTCCCGCTTTTAACAATTCGGCTTCTGCAAGGGAAGCCAGGCCTTGGAGATTACGTGCCTCCTGCAGGCTAGCGGAACTGTCGAGAGACTGTGTAGCTTTCCACAGCTTCATAGTAAATTTCCGTATTAGAATTAGGAATGATCGCAGAGTCGAGTATAGTAGAATTCTAGGTTCTTCGGGTTACCTACCGGCGTAATATTAGACAATGGGCTAATAGCCCCTTCAGCCCCCACTGATACGGATGGCAGGAGTATATCCGTGAACCCGGCCAGATTTTGAAAGCTTGCGTGTTTGGACGTCCGGGGATAGGACGTTCTGAATGACGGACTCGTCGTGACTGTTGCGATTCTTGCCATTTTTCCGACGTTGCCGCATCTATCACGGTTAGTAAGAGCGAATATTATAGAGATAATAGAATAAACCACGTACGAGAGCATAACGGCATGGATATTAGGCGTGGCCTTGGCTATTTCGATCACTGTCACTGTCCAAGTTAATCCCACCGGTAACAGGTGGGTAGTTGTAAATGACCCTGTTGGTGTTAGCCCAGATATCAAAAGGTCCTATGCTCAATATAGAAGATTTGAGGAAATCGAGACTGACACAGGTACCGGTGACGCAGCAGCGACATCTACGAAGAACCGTTTGGTTGCCGATGGATTTGCTTGTAGAACACCGCCATAATATCCCAGCGAGATGACTAGGGCATAGTCCGCACCCGCCGTGGCCGCATCATGCGCCAGTTCGATAGTCTCGCGCGTACTGAGCACACCGACGCCGGCAACGACTGGCATGTACTGTTTGCTAATTGCATCAAATGCAGCTCGTGTCATCTTTATGAACTGGATACGCTCGTCTCGGCTCTGCAACTGTTGTTAGGGAGACGGTATATGATGTGTGATGGGAGTTTTGGAGCACCTACAAGATGCACAGCCTCGCCAATACTCGCCGAGATAACAGGAACGACACCCTGCGCGGCAAGATCCAAGCATACAATATATTAGATATCTTCCTTTTGTGTAGTGTCGACAGTCAACAATTCTGTTTCTTACGCTGTGCGTGCCGCACATATAGCTCGAGGTCTATTGCAATGGACGTCAGTCCCACTTCGCATAAATGAAACCACTTTTATAGCAAAGAAAAGAGTTGATCACAGGTCAAGAGAGAAGCAAAACATACCAATTTCGTCATTGCTTTAAAAAAAAAAAAGGCAGCGGTGCAGAGAGCGCCATGAGGTCTTGTTTAGCCATGAGGAAAAAGCAAGTCAAGATGACGATAACTTGGATCGTTATGTTTGATGGTGAACGAGAGCTAACGCTGCAGAGATGAAATCTGGAGCTGACCGAAAACTTGTTATGCCTAGTATCTTATGGAAAATGATAAAGTATGTAACTGCTTGTTGCCCTCTGATATGTAATGTGCCTCGTATTTCAAAGTGACTCGAAATGGAAATAGGGCAGAGCACTATTCCATATACGCGACGTCATTAATAAGCCCACGAAGAAGCGCGTACACTACGATGAAATGTCGTGCACACCGCTCATTACAGGTAGGGGGTAGAAACAAAGAACTGTCTTCACATTGGAATGCATTGGAATATAAAGAGGAAAATTATTTGTGTTCGATTCTAACGTCGGTAAGATAATAGTCCACGAGAACTATCAAAGAAACCTCATTTGTTACCTGCGGAGTTGTCGATTTCGGGATCTCAGTGTTTGATTGAGACTGACGAAATTCATTCGCGATATCGCAGACGTTACATAGTGTAGAGTGAAGGAAAAATGGGATGTTAGGACGTAGATATTAATAATCCCTTCTGGTTGCTCACTGTCATTATCCCTTTTCGGCGATATGGGATAAAGTGTAACATCGGTGCTTCCGCCCAAAACTAAAGAGCGAAGTGTAATATCATTCGTTAATATCACCTGGAAAATGTTGTGCTCCCTGCGTGTAAAGTGTAATGGCACCGCCATGCGAACCTGTCTAGTTTTTCCTTTTGTCATAGTGGCTGTAAGGCAAATTTCGGTGTATGTTGGTTTGCAAAGTTGTTTCCCGCGTTTCATTGTTCAAATCGTTGTAGTAAGCAAAAAAGAATTATGAAGCTAGCCACAGCAGGGTGGTATGGTGTAGAATTTGACAAGACGGCAACTGAATGTTAAATTATTTATTTGAAAGCTGGAAGCTGAAATGAAAAGCGAAATAGAAAAGATAGACACCAACAATTGAATCAACCACATATCTTCACTTTTATACGAGTTCTCCGCTTCACCTACCAGTACACCAAAGTATAGAGAAATCCTGCAACTATCAAAATCAGTACTCCAACGCTTCATTCTTCAAACGCTTATTCCGCAATCTCAAAACACCAAAACACAATGACCCCTCAAGGACGCAAGATCGCCATCATCGGTGCTAGCGGCCAGCTGGGAAAGCCTACCCTCAATGGACTTCTCGCCCAAGGCGTCCACACTATTACGGCCGTTCAAAGATCCGATGCCACGGGCACGTTTCCCTCGAAGATTATTGTCAAGAAGGGTGACCTCGCAAACGAAGCCTTCCTTGCTGATGCACTCCAGGGCCAGGATGCTTTGGTTTTGATGCCACCTCTGTCGCATCTGCACCTCCAAGACCCGGCCATTCGCGCGGCTGCTAAGGTCGGCGTGCCCTACGTTCTGCCATCCGAGTTTGGCCCGGACCCGTTCGCCAAGCAGCTGACCGACGAAAACATTCTGCTCGTGACAAAGAAGATATACCGCGATCTCATTGAGGAGCTCGGCGTTAGTAGCTGGGTTTCTCCTACAATGGGGCCTTGGCTTGATGCCGGTCTCGACAACGGCCTCTGGGGCATTGACGTCAAGGACCGCAAGGCGACCATTTGGAAGGGGGCTGATGGCAAGGTCAACACCGCGACAATCCAGCACACTGCCGAGGTCATCGCAGCGGTGCTGAGCCTACCCGAGGCCGACCTGGCCCAGTACAAGAACCAAGCCGTGTATGCGCCGTCGTTCCATCTGTCGCAGCGGGAGATTCTGGACGCAGTTCAGCGTGCCACGGGCACCAACGATGCCGACTGGGACATTTCAGTGCGTGACGTCAACGACATAGCCAGGGAGTATGAGAAAGGCATCAAGGAGGGTGACGGTGTAGCGCCGTATATCAAGTTCTTTGTCACTCATTTCCTCGAGAGCCATGGCGGTGACTTCCAGGATAAGGTGGATACGGCCAAGCTGGCCAAGCTGGAACAATACGGTTTACAAAACGAAAGCCTCGACGATGCAGTCAAAGCGGCTCTGAAGTGATTGAATTTGTATCAACTTGTCCATTGTTGACTACTAAAATATAACAGTCTAATATGCCCCGAAACAACTCATTGAGAATTTCCTCTTTTGGCGATGCACATGTGCTATCCCTGCTCAAGCCTGCTTCGTGGATATGCCCCTTGTGCCTTCGTGTGCCGGCATAGCTAAAGAACATGTTTTTAATGTTGGTTAGTGTTTGGGGGTTAGTGTTTGTTGAGGTGTTTTGCCCTTGCTCTTCATATATAAATCCCATAGACTCAAAAATTCCCATAACGTGTTATTACTGCCCAATATACAACCTGAAATTCTTCTTGAAGACTTCCAAATCTATCTATCCCCTCTGCCCTGCCTCTCTTTCTTCTCCCGACATATCCATTTTCCACAAGAGACAAGACTAACAGACTGCACAAAGGAAAGCCCAACGATCTGGTACTCATATTAATACTGTGCGTCCGGTTGCCAAATCGTGTGCTTAAAAAGCTCAACGTCCGCGATCTCCTGATCTTCCAGCGCCTCCAGCCGAACAACGCCGTCGCCTCCGTTGCGTCAGATTCGCCAACACCTTGATGTAGCGCGACGCCGGCGCGGCAGTGGCCAGCAAGCGCGCTTCGTCGGCGAGCTGCTCCTCCAAGTCATGACCGAAGCTGTGGACCGCCAGCTGCGTGAGGTCGGCAAGCTGTGCCAGGTTCGTGGCGAGAAGGTCGAGGTACCGAAATCTGACGACGCCGCCGACGCACCCCTCCTCTTCTTCTTCCCACGCTTCCTTTATGTGGACGGCGAGCCCTAGTGAGTTCGATGCTTAAAGCTGAATTAGTAACAGCGAATATGGGAAGCAAGCAGAAGCAAGGAGGATATTCTTTATTTATATTTGTTATTTATCGTGATAATATTAGATTCTTATCTTCTCGGTTGTAACTCTTTAACTTGTACAAATGCATGGTGAAAAACTAGAGACTCGAAATCGTCTTTACAACCCTGGTACTTCATCACTACTTCTTGTTGTGCATTATACAAACTCATTCTAGGCTACGTACACCAGCCTGTTCACCGCTCGTAGCGATTGGTATTAACATCATGAAGATGCGTTACTTGTTCCTCATCCCGAAAGTGTTTGCGAAAGTCGCTCAAAAGGTATATAAGGGGCTACTTCTAGAAAGGTTCTCTATTTCTGTTTCTTTTTTCATCATCACTCATAAACAAGCCTGGCAAATCTATCTCGTGTTAGATACAGAACAACAGTCCCAATGAAACATTAATGGCACTCGGCTACACCGTGAAAATGTCTCTATTCGACGCTATCATGTTCAGCGAGTACCCTCGATGGCAAAACCAGCATCAGCTGTAATTCCCCTTATTTTAAGCTGATTGTCAAATTAAAGGATACTAAGGCTGACATGATCAGGGCTGCCGCTAAGCTTATGCAGCTTAATGCGATAGCCACGCTGACTACAGACTGCTAGGCTCGTCCTGTCGCACAACGAGTTGACTACCTCCAATTTCTCGTAGACTGCCGACGACGCCTGGTTGTTTAAGCTCGAGTTTGGAGCCTGACGGTGAAGCGGGCGGGCTCGTTCTGTCTGTAATTTGAGGTGGATTACTATTGCAGGCTAAACCCCAAGAAATTTCCATGGTTTGCGGACGCCGTACAATTTTACTGGTTAACTTGAGGTAACTAACCTGTACTCGTTGATTTCACCATTTTTCGCTATTTTATTTTCACACAACGTCGCACAGAAACCGGAACGTTGCTCAGGCCGTTCCATTCTCGAGTGCCTCCCAGGTCGCCACAGTCACGTCATAGCCAAAGTTGAACCCCGTGGAACTCGGCTTGGTTTGCTTTGCCATTTGATGCGGGTCAGTGAGAGCAGGAAACTTTCAAGCGACACAGTACAGGAATGCACCTACAGGGGATGTGGCCGTCGACGTATTTCTTGACGTCCTCTCTAATCCGCTCCACTTGGTCGTGTCCAGCATTGGAGACGATCTGGATGGCGGCAGCACGTCTTTGTCTCACATCCTGGTACAATTGGAGCCTGTCAGAAACACCAGTAGGTGATGAGATGTTCGCAAAGAGCACGCCTAGAGCGGCACCGTCCTCAATTGCCTGAGCACCGCCCTGTCCTTGGTCTGTGTGTTGTCATGTTAGTCGTGAAACAGAATGGTCATGGGGGCGAGGGCAAGAAATCCGTACGAGGTAGCATTGGATGGACAGCGTCACCAGCCAAGGCTACGCTGCCCCTGTACCACGAAGCGATCGGCGGACGGTACAGAAGTTTCCACAGCTTCAATTCTTCTGCAAGCCTATGTTTCCCGTGGTCAGTATCATATCCCACAAGCTCGCCCTGCTTCGCGACTTACATGCATGTCCGCACAAGATCCGGATGGTACCATTTGAACTCGTCAAGGAGGCTGGCTATACTTATGTCTACGTTCCATTCTGTCAGATACAGTAAGATACGAGGATAATCCAAACAAAATTATACGGTCGACGCTGTTGTCAACAGCTCGGGATGGGTGGATACTAACAAAGTTCTAAAGCTCGCCACTGTTCATTGCTTCAACCAGCTTGGAATTGTTACTTGGGTCTCCCATTCACTGCGCTCGCAATCGCTTACATCCTGCACGGGTACCAAAAAGGCGTCGATCAGCGTCCTTGGCAATCGTCAAGCCATGGTCGCTGCCAATTTGAAGGACATTCGCCAGTCCGGCGTCGACAAGTTTCTGCGTTGGGATCAGACATCGAAACGCATATTGCCCAATCTCTTCTACACGGTTGGTAGAGTTATTGACCTACCTGCTACATCTTGTTGCCTGCACCAAATCAATGCAACCAGCAAGAAAAATATGAAATGCACACGCATCAAGTTGACAAACCCGCATAGCCAAGCTGTCCCGAAAACTGTTGCTTATCGTCTCCGGGAATGACACCGTAGAGTTAGTTTTTTTGATTCCTCACTTTGTCGGTTATGATTATTTTTTAAAAACATCAAATGGATTGAAAAGAATACATTGTATAAACGTCTATCTACTTCGTCCTTCGTCTCTCCCGAGAGTAAATGTGCCCCTTCACCCAGGCTCTAAAACAGTGTTTCTATCCAACTATCAACGGCGTGCTAGGCTATAACATAAAAATCGTCCGCGCCCATTCCGTGTCTAATGATTTGGCCCATTGGTGGTTGGTGGCCCGCTACACCGCAACGTCAGACACCACTAGAGTCAAGAATCATGTCAATGCTGCCGCCCATGACGATGCCGTATTCCAAGTTCTGGGTGCGGTGTATGGCACACGTGTAACCTCGGGCAAAAATCAACATAGCGCAGGATGGTTACATTGGGGTTGAAAAACCCGGTGTTGCCTTTAGAAAAGTCTCGTGGTTCTTGATATCACCGTCGCGGTTGAGGTTTAGTAAGAACTCGTTCGTCGAGTAGAAGACACTGAATGCCATCTGGTCTCAGTCTTAAGATTGCCATTTGAAGTCGCCGGCGGAGTGAACAATGGCCGGCCTTGACCTCGGTATTATGAGACGTGACAAAAACATGCTGTTAGTTTAGTGGGGGCGATGAGAGCTGCTCACTATGAGGCGAAGTTGTCATCGCAGAGGTGGTAAGTCGCATAGGAAACAATGTAATCGGGTAAAGTTTTTTAATTAATGAACCCGATATTATATAAAACAGGGCAGGTCGCCGTTTAGAAGATCAGTCTACTACGGTCTTATATAGAAGGTCTTGTTGTAATGCCGATAAGGTAGTATTGACGTATCTAAATTATCGCACTTGCTAATACGTCTCTATGGTGGAGAAGAATGTAAAATAATGTGCCTTTCCGCCGTTCCGCTCTGTATAGTCCCGACCAGCTCCATGCTCGTTTGTGGACGGTGAAGGACGTTATATGGGCTTTGTCAAGATACTAGTGTTCATTTTCTTACATTCTAAACGAAAAGGAGTAGACTACTGTGTGCAACACCACAGCAAGGTTCGGCCATTTACTACTAAAAACTTCGCACACAGCGTCATCAAGCCTTATTATATTACTGTGAAGCAACGCGCGGCTATTCTGAGAACTTCCCGTATTGAATTGGAGTCTTTTTCATGAGAAGTGTGCGTTTGCAAATGCTGGATCTTGTGAGAAATCTCCAAATCTGCGAGGAACTGTGGCTAATTTATCCGCTAGACGGGGCATACTCGGAACATTATGTCTCACGTATGTTGTCTGAATTATTCTCCATATTATAGATACGAGAAGGGAGTCAAGGGGAGGTCGCGATGCCTTTGTAAACGGTAGGCGAAAAATAACTGGTCACAAGCCGCTATAGCACTTTGCAATGTCTAACCTACTCTTGCTAGGATTTATGTCTCCCCCGAAGCGGCATTATTATTAGACTGAATTGTATTAGAGCGGAAGAAACGTAATTTATATTTCAGGAGAAAACTCTTCACTTGTGACATGTCTGGAAGAGAATAAATATCGTCCCAGCGAGAAGTTTTTAATGTTGAAGTTCTATGTCGTTTCCCTTTTACGGAATGAGAGTTATCTCGTAACCTTTTCGGATATTTTAAATTAAGCTAACGAGAACCTAACATTTTCTCGGAGCCCTAGATAAAACCGGTCGCGGGTTACTTTATCGGGTAACGGTTCTATCTTAGTCTCTAAGATCGATAAATACGTATCAAAGTCGAGGGGACTTTACGTAAGTATCTAGGCAACCTTTAACTATCTACCTATTTGCCAGCACTGTCGCACTGTTGTCGGCGCAAGAGAACGCCGCCCCTATTTGCCCAGAAGCGTAAGCATCAACAATCTCCCGGATCACGCTGTAAGTGCCGCCAATGGTTATGAACACGCCGAACAAAATCAATAGCACGTGAAGACCGTACAGAATGATCTGCCACATATTCCCCTTGCGATGGCTGGCGTGATCATAGCACCAGAGCCATCCGGGAAGACAGAGCGCCACCGGAGCAAAGCAGAAACTTCCCGCAAGGGCCAGGATGAAGCTAAAAATGGGGACGCCCGAAGCAATCAAGAATGCCGCGATCGATATCCCGACCGTGCAGGCGAGCCAGGTCGCCCAGTGGATCACCGTGTTCTCCTGTAAGTGGCGCGACTTGCGGAGGATTCTCACAAATAGGTACTTGGCACCGATATGGACGTAGAGGCACGCCGACACGGCCAGTCCAGCAATGCCCACGCCATAGGCAACCTTCTTGATGGAGCCACCAGCCGAGCCCAGAGACGGCGAGGCGACCCACTGTCCGCAGTACCAGTATACAACAAAGCTGAATGCAAAGTACGAGGCCGTGACGAGACTCATGCAGACATAGACAGCCTTGTTGTAGTCCTTGGGCTTCTTCATCTCCGAGATGACGGGCAAGAAGGCAGCGGTTGCGGCACTAGAGCACAGAATCGTGGCCGTCGATGTCATACCCGCAATGAAAGTGGGACTGCCAATCACCTTGAATCCCAGGTCGAAATCGCCCGTCTGGGGAGCAAGGGCCGGACGGTCGCGGACTGAAACTCCGACACTGAAGAAGTCAGTACTGCCGTATTCGGAAATCCCGGAACCTCCGAATCAGGCAAGGGACGCGGACGAGACTTACACAACAATCATGACGGCAGCAAACACCGAGCCAAAGCCGACCCATGTGAGCCAGGCAACCTTTTCGAATTTCCTAACACTGGCCGCCAGTGCTACGATCACGGTAGCCACTATGGAGAACCATGTCGTGCAAATGACATGGCCAGAAAGAGCATTGAACGCGGTAGAAACCCCAATGATTCCAGATGCAGAGCAGACCACGTAGGCGGCCAGAAATAAAAATCCGGTAATTTCTTTCGTGATGGGCCCGCCTACCAAAAGAGCCATGTCGGCAATAGAATGGCACCCGGCGTGGTTGTGTCGGAAATTGCCCAGCACAATGGCACAGTATCCGTTGAGAAGTGTCAGGCCGATGACCGTCACGGCACCAGGGAAAGCTCCGAGTTGGTTCATCGACGAAGGTATTGAGAGGACACCTGTAGCAAAGATGACTGAAATGCAAAGTATTAGTAAATCAAACAATTGTCGGCGTACTTGATGCAAGACCGTCAAATTCTTGACGATGTACTCTGCACCGTTTGCACTCACTCTTAAGAAAGATGATAGACGCATGGTACCATGGCACAGTTCTGAAATCAACAACACCCTCCCCCTTTCTGAAGACTTCAAACTCATTGCTCCCTTCAACAATTTTTTCCATCACGCCAAACTCAGCATCAGCCGAAATTGCCCGGATGTCCAAAGCCTCCGACTTTTGATCCGACATTGTCCGTAGGTAAGTGGTATGGTAGTACTGAGGCTTCGGGTGTGCTCCGTGTAGGAAACCGTGGGACTAAAATGTTTAAAAAAAAAAAACTAAAAAAAACTGTTGTTGCCTACAGATCTCGAGAAGGACGGAATTATCCTACATATACTAGAAGTTGATCTTGTTTAACACCTACTTGCAACAATATCTACGAAGGCAAAAAAAGAACCATGATAAGAAGGCCTATGATTATCACGGAACGGCATTGTGTTTTTGCTAAGCTCCTCTGTTCGCGATATGCGCGCCATGCGCGGCTGTGGAGCCTTTGGTCGGGATATTTTTGCGCTTATCCGTGCGCTATACCTAATATTGATATTTGGAGAACTTATCTTATCGATGCACTCTACTTCATATCGAAGATTGGAGACACTTATCTCCCTGTCCTGTCCTATCACTCCAAGTCTTATCTGTTACGGAGGTCGCTGCTAAAAATCCTGGGCTCGGCTGTTTCGGGGTAGTGGCGTGTGCGACCAAGCCGCAAAGCGCCGGAAACGTGCAGGTCAAGAACGATCGGTCGAGGGACAGATAGATCATCGCCACGCTGCAGCGCGCTAGAGTACAGCGCTATTCGTGCCCCTAGGCTAGCCTCTATGTTGTCTTCAATTTGAATTTTGCCGGCAGACCTGAAGGCGGCGACACATGACTTTTGGTAACGACATCTGTACAGGTACGCGTGCGCTCTTCTCGGCTCCACTATAGTTAGACGAGTCCGACACACGTACTAATACGGAAAGTCTTGAAGTTCTCCCCAGCATTATCAAATTATAATAGATAATCCCGTAGCTTACTCGTTAGAAATGAATTTTAATACTCGTCTATTCGTACCGCTCCCCAGCTGGCTTTTTCTTCTTCTTTTATTCCACCCTGTCTTACTGTCATCCTCGAACAACGTTGAAAAAATGCCTCCTCAGGTTCCCTTCTTGTGCCGGGCCGTTTGGTCCCCCCTTGGACCAGCTCGCCTTCTCTTGTCTTCGCACCCTGTTGTCCGAGCATTGCGACATGGCTCGACTATAGCGGCCAAAGCCACCATCGTCGACTTATCGCGTGAGCTGAAGCACCGCGCCCTTTGCCATCCTTTCCACCCTCCATTCGTTATGACGCCTTGGGACACGCACCAGCCTATGGTAGCCGGCTCCGTCACCTTTCGCAGCTCGTCATACTATATCTCTATGTCCGACCATGCCGGCACCCATATCGACGCACCTAAGCACTTTGACCCTACCCCCGGGGCTTTATCTGTCGACCAGATGCCCTTAAGCGATTTTTATACCGAGGGTATTTGCCTGGACCTTGGCCACGTCGAGTTGGGCGCCAGTATTACCGTTTACGAGATGGAAGCTGCCTTGATCGCGTCTAAGCAGGATATTAAGCCGGGCGACACGGTGTTGTTATATATGGCGTAAGATTTTTTTATTTTTCCAAAACCAAAACAAGCATACATATATAACTAACTAATCTTTTCTTTTTACTTTTTCTATCTTAGATATAACAAAAGAGTCTCGCACGACGATCCCCGGTGGCAGCATGACTTCCCTGGACTACTTCCAGAGTCAGTTCACTGGCTCGCGGACAAGGGCTGCAAGATCTTCGGCGTCGAAGCCGTCTCACCTGCTCCTGAAGGCGAGCTGAACTTCATCGCACATAATCTCTGTAGTGAGAGAGGCATCACCCACATCGAAGGCCTCGACAACCTGGAATCCCTACTAGGCAGGGGTCGGTTTCGGTTCGTGGGCTTTCCGCTGAAGCTTGTTGGGGGGAGCGGAAGTCCTATTCGGGCCGTCGCTATTTTCGAGTAAAATGCTGTAAGGAGCACTTCCCAGGGGATAGGAGTCTCTGCTAGGTGATCAGGCTAGAAGGAACTTGTTCTGGTAAAACAGTGAGAAGATGTAATAAAAGAACAATAGTTCAACACACAAAGGGGCAGTGGTGATTGTATGTAATGAGGTGTCACAGACCTGCTGTCGGGCTTGCTGGCCACCAGCAAGCATTCTCCCGTTGTACACCGCCTAGCCCCTGGATTCTGTATTTAGTTCAATCTCTTGCCTGTATCTCGAATTGTAGCTCCTTGAGCTATGTCCTCGTCTTCAGCCCGACCACTACCACCGTCATAGTTGATATACTGTCTTCCCTACTCATCCTCACCTACCTACTTACCTGCCCGCCAGCCGTGATACATATAATAATAATGAGAGAAGTGTATTCTAAAGCAGTCGCTTTTAAGAACACTTATTATTATATTATTATTATTATTATCCGCCTTTCTCAGCCACTCCTGGCTATTGGCGACTAGCTAGACAGAACCCTCCTGGGGAAAAAACTGTCACAGATCTAAGTGGGTGTGTTTTCTTGGTTACAGGTGCGTGTAGTAAGCCACAAGTGGTTACTAGTAATAAATAAAACAAAACAAATAAAACAGATATAACAAGTACATAGGAAAACGGTCGTGGTGTCGGCGTCGGAGACGCCTTACGCCGGCGTCGGTGACCTCTCGAGCTCCCTAGCCAGGCTGTACTCCGAGAGCCTCCCGCTCCGAATGAGCCAGCGGAGGAGTGGTCGGGCCGTGAGGCCGGTCTGTAGGCGGCGGTCCAGGTCTGCTAGTGTCCGTGGCCAGTCGGGTGGCCGCGGGGGTGTTACCGTGTATGATAAGAGGACGTGGGCCGAGGTCTCGTCCCCGGCGCCGCACCGGCACATTGGCGAGTCGACGGCCCCCCTCCGGGAGAGGTAGGCGTTAAGGCCTACGTGCCCGGTGCGGATCTGCGTAAGGAGGCTGCTTTCGGCCTTCGTAAGGTGGAGGTGGCGCCGCCGCACGGCCCGCGCCGTCTAATACGGCGTCCGTGCCGCGAGGGATCCCGCGGAGTGACCGTTTCCGGCGTCCTGTTGTTAGCGGGTCTTCTAGCGCTCGGTAACGGTGGTCTAGTCTACCTCCTCGAGGGTAGGTGGCGGGGGTAGGGCGGGGGTAGGCGCCGGGCGCCTAGTGTAAGGTCGGGTGCGGAGGACTATATCCCGGATAGCTTAGGCTTTCGCCTAGTAGTCCGGTCGGGTTAAGAAGACGGCGCGGCGGTAAGCTAAGTAGAGTTTTAACGGGGGTAGACCCGCCTTAGAGTGGAGGAGGTGGATAGGTGTAAACCGGTAGGCTCCGAGGACGGTACGGAGGTAACTGTAAAAAATAGTGTCGAGGGAGGTCGTCGGCCGGCGGTTACCGTCGTCCGGGAGGAAAACGCTCGCGCCGTACGTAGCCGTACTTCGGAGTACTACCGTATAAACCGTACGGGCCCACGGGAGCGTATATCCCTACGTCTTCCCCGTAAGTCTCGTAAGAGCGTAGCTTTACGTTTTAAGGCGGGTTTTTACCTTTTAGAGGTGCTCCGAAAAGAGGAGCTTCCTATCGAGCTAGATACTAAGGAAGCGGACCACCTTAAGCGGAGCGATAACGGTATCTCGGTCGAGCGGGAGCGTCTTCGTCGGGTCTACGTAGGTGCGGGAGAAGTGGAGTAGTTTACTCTTCGCCGGCCCGTATACTACGCCCTTCGGCCTTACCCACTCCGTGATAATAGCCCACGCCTCCCATAATAGGCGGTAATAGAAGCTTATCGTACGGTTAACGGCGAGGAGGTTAATATCGTCGACGAACCCGATCGTAATAATCCCCCGGTAGCGACGGAGGGCTTAATAAAGTAGTATCGTAAAGAGGATAAATAAGATAAGTGATAACGGGGACCTTTACGGGACGTCGGCGGTAACGTGGCGCGTCGGAGCCGTCTTCTCGTCGAAGGCGAGCTCCGTTATCCGGCCCGTTAAGTAACTAGTAACCTAAGTAATTAACTAGGCCGGGAGGTGGAGGGTATATAATATATAAATAAACTACCCGTAGTAGACGTTATCGAAAGCGCCTTAGATGTCGAGCTAGAGGATAGACGCCGTAGCCCCGTTACTCCACGCACATCGTATAGCGTCGGTAAGGAGACGGGCTACGAGCTCCGTCGACCGGTAACGCCGGTTACCCATCTATGTTACGGATTCGGCCCCTACGAGGCCTAAGACGGGACCTAAGGCGGTCAGGAACGGCAGAACGGTGACCAGCACAGGAGGTGCTGGTACACAGGCAGCCAGCACCAATGATCCTAGTACACAGATTGGGATGGGACATAGGTGGGCAGCATAGTTGTGGCTAATACATAGGTATATGGCTGAAGAAGTGGTTGAGTGGAAGGGACGTTAGAAGAGGCGGCGTTTCTACACGGATTTGGATACTACGAGTTATACGAGTAAGTACGGAATGACTAAGTAAGGTTAACTTTATATAGGAATGAAGTTTGGATATGAAGTGGTATGAAGTTTGGCTAAACTTTATATAGGAATGAAGTTTGCGAATGAAGCTATATGAAGTTTACTAGATATATAAGATTGAGGCTTCCTCCTCGTTAGTTAGATAGAAGACTTAGTCGTTACCGATTGTTTGAAATATTAATCTATATAAATTAATATTCCTATGCCCTTATTGTATATAATTACTACGCCTATCACCCTTGTTATACGTGTTGACTATTATTCGACCGTTATACCTTTTTATTGTTTTATTAGAATAAGACCCCTCCCCTAGTTTAATCACCTAATAGAGACTCTTACTCTTTAGGAAGTGCCTTTATAATAATAGTAACGACTCTTATTTAGACCTTAACCGTATATTAATTAAATAATATTAATACTTACTATATTTACCGCCTCCGGTATTACTACTACGCTTACGTAGCTTACTATTAAGATGTAGGCTTTATAAAAGAAAATCGAGGAATTGGAATCCCTTAACCGTAACGGGGCTGACTAGATTTAGACCTTATAATAACTCCTCGTTAACTCGGGCGGAGGAAAGGATCCCCTTAAGATCCCCCTTTTAAAGAAGTACGACGGAAATTAGGCTAGGCTTCGCCTTTTCTTAATATAATACCGCCTATACTTCGAGTACTAGACACTTAACCTTAGGGAAGGGGAAGCTAAGGTTCTTACGGTTATCGCCTACTTAGAAGGACTAGCTACGGCCTAGGCCTAGCCGTTCCTTAAAGATTACCTCGAGAATAAAAGCGACCCTAAGGATATAGACGACGATATAAAGGAACTATTCTCTAGTTTCGATAAGTTCGTTAAAACCCTCTAGGTTACCTTCGGAGACTTAGATATTAACCGTAAACTTTAACGTAAGCTTAAACGCCTTTAATAGATAAAGTCCGCGTTAATATATATTAATAAGTTTAAATAACTTATAATCCACCTTAGTTAGGACGATAAACCCGTTATAAGCGCTTATTACGATAGGCTTAAAGATAATATTAAGGACGAACTTAGTAAGAGCGCTCGATTAAAGACCCTAGTTAAATACTACGTGATGGCCGTGGTTATAGATAACCGCCTTTACGAACGAGAGGTTAAAAAGAAAGGATATTATACCGAGCGAAACTCTTACTATAGTAAGCGAGGTAACTACCCTAATAATAGGTGGAAGGGACGTTAATAGGGCGAACCTATATAGCTAGACGCGACTATAAAAGGCGAGTGGAAGGGTAAGGATAAGAAGAAGCCTAACGGTAAATACTATAACTATAGTAAACTAGGCTACTACGCCCGAGATTATAAGAATCGTATACCGGAACGGAAATAGATTAAAGTAATAAAGAATTAGAAGGATTATAATAGCCTTTACTTCTCTTAATATTATAAAGACGGATACTTTACCTACCTTAACGATAAGGACGGAGTAAACTAGTACCCTAAGGGGCTAACTAATAAAAACCTTAATATAATACGCCGTCGCCCCGATAACGACCCCGGGTATAACCCTAAGGAGGACGATAGCGAGTTAGGAGTTTAGCTTATAAACGTTATAATAAGATTCGAAGGAGTTAAAGGTACGTCGCCTCGTAACGGGACCGAAAACTTCGGATAAAACGTACGCGCGGATGTATATATGGACGAACTCGATTATAATAGTAATTAACCCACCGTACGTATTTACCGCTCCTTTATTACGGGATTTTACGTCCCGGTAGTGGAACTCACTAAAGTAACTTAGGAGGAAGAAATTATTATAAAGAATAAGGGGGACTATACGGACGACGTCCTATAGATAGACTATATCGACCCCTACTATCGATATTACGTATAGGCTAAGGTAGTATTATAGTAGTACGGATATACGCGTTGGACGTAGTAGACGGATAATTAAGACCCGTTTTTATTACGCCTCGCGGGACGAAATAACTACGACACCGATTACTATTATAAAGATAGAGGCTATACTCTACGTATCGATAAATACGTATTATAATACGCCTAGCGCTATTATTAAGAGTAAGACGTTAATAATTAAGAACGAAATAATATTAAGTAGGAATACGATTAGTAGGAAAAGAACCGATATCTTTAAAACCTCCGCGAAAAGTCGTAAAAGAAGGGAAAATCTACCTTAAAGGGAAAATCTACGAGGAATTAAAACTAGTAGAATTCGCCTAATAGCGATAAGTGGACGTTTAAGAATAAAGAAGAGGATTAGAAGTAGTTTACCTAGTACGACTATTCGGAAAACGGGGAAGTTTAGCCGACCTAAGGTACGAGCTCGGATTAAATTATAAAACCTTAAAAGTAACCCGATAGATAGAAGGATATATTCGAGTCTTAGTAAACTAGCGGGGTTACGAGTAGAAAGTAATAATTAACACCGGCGTTAAAGGTAATTATATTACTTTACGACTTGTGAACTACTATAAGGTACTATAATAGTTTAAGGAAGTATTATATATTTTACGAAACTTCGAAGGACGTTAGGCCGACTACGACGACGGTTAGGTTAAAAGAGAAATAAGGATACTTAAACTCCGCGCGAGAGGTAAGAAGGTTAATATTATACTCGATATTATGGATATCGGAGACGACGACGTTATCCTCGGGTTATTATAGTTACGAGAGTATAATCTACGGATTAATTAGGTCACTGGTTAATTATTATAGGAAGACCTACGATAAGATATAATTAATAGAACGTTAGGCGCGTTAACGAAAGAAAAGCGAGACGACCTCCGTTACGTACTAGCGTAATATTATAAATATATAAATATCTAGAAGTACTAATACGATACGGGCTTACTAAAGTATAAACCCTATAACTACTAGATACCACTAAAGGAGGGAACTTAATTAAAGTTTTAGGGATATATCCCCTTAGTGAAGATAAACTTAAGATCCTACGGGAATAACTTAAGGAGAACCTCGATAAAGGTTATATACGACCTTCTCGATCTCCTATAGGAGTACCTATCCTATTCGTCCTAAAGAAGGACGGAATATAACGACTATACGTCGATTATCGGTAATTAAACGAAATTACGATTAAGAATCGATACCCACTCCCCTTTATTATAGAGTTACGAGATAGGTTATAGAAGGCCAAGTACTTTACTAAAATTGACCTACGAGGCGCTTATAACTTGATCCGTATAGCCGAGGGAGAAGAATAGAAAATAGTATTCCGTACTAGGTATAGGTATTACGAATGTCTAGTTATACCTTTCGGTTTAATTAACGCCCTAGTATTATTCTAGGAAATAATAAATAACTCCGTAAGAGAGTACCTAGACGACTTCGTAATAATATACTTAGATAATCTCCTAATCTACTCTAAAACTATAAAAGAGTACGAGTAATACGTACACTAGGTCCTCTAGAAGCTAGACGACGTAAAACTCCTAGTTAAAGTAAGTAAGTGTAAATTCTATACCTAGAAAACTATTTTCCTAGGGTATATAATTATACCCGGACACTTCGTTATAAACCTAGAAAAGATTAAAGCTATCTAAGAATAACCATAACCCTAGAACGTTAAGGATATACGATCCTTCGTAGGTTACGTTAACTACTACCGAAAGTTTATAAAGGGTTATAGAAAAATAACGGTACCCTTAATTAACTTAACTCGGAAGGACGTGGAGTTTAAATAGACGGATAACGAAGATAAGGCGTTTCGGTTAATTAAGGAGGTAGTACTCTTTAAGCTTATCTTTATTAAACCCGATCCTAACGAACTATACGAGATAGACGTTAACGCCTTAGGTTATATAATAGGCGGCGAATTATTATAACGAGATAAGGAGGGCCGACCGTATCCGGTCGCTTTCTTCTTAAAAAAGTTTACGGGACTAGCCGAGCGATACCTAGTCTACGATAAGGAACTTATAGTAATTATTAAGGGACTTAAGGAATGGGAGGTCTACCTTAAGGGAGTAAAGTACCCTATAACGATCTTCTTAGATTATAAGAACCTCACTTACTTCGTTAATAACTAGAAACTTAACGGAAGGTAAGCCCGTTAGGTATAATACTTATTAGAATTCGACCTATGAATTATATATAAAAAAGGATCCGATAATAGGAAAGTAGACGCCTTAAGTAGGCGTAGCGACTATAAGGGACTAGATTCTACGGAAGAATAATCTATCTTTATAAAGGGAACCGATAGAACTATAACCCTTAAAGTAGTGGTAAGACGGAGTTAAGAAGAAGTTATTCGGGAATTATATTAAAACCCTATAGGAGGATATTTCGGGATTTAAAAGACCATAAAAAGACTTAAAGAAGTCTACGATATCACCGGATAAAATAATACTATTAAATAAGTGATCGACGAATACGATATCTATAATAAAACTAAGACCTTAAGATATAAGCTATATGGGAAATTATAATAATTACTAGTCCCGGAACGATTATAGTAATCGATGTCTTAAGACTTAATCGTTAAGCTACTAGTATTAAAGGAGAAAGTTACGAAGGTAACTTATAATAGTATCCTCGTAATTATAGATAGGTTAACGAAGTACGCCTACTTCCTCCCCTACTACGAATTATATACGGTAGAAGATTTTACTTATATATTTATACGTAATATCGTTAGTAACCACGGGCTACCCGACGATATTATAAGTGATAAAGGAATAACCTTTATAAGTAAGTTTTAGGTAAAAGTTATAAGGTAGTTTTAAGTTAAAAGGAAACTTAATACGGCCTTCCACTTATAAATAAATGGATAAACGGAACGTATAAATTAGATACTCGAATAATATCTAAGAGCGTACGTTAATTAATAATAAGACGACTAGGTCGAATAACTACCACTCGCCTAGGTCGCCTATAATAACGTAGTCTATAACGTTACGGGACACTCGCCGTTCGAGGCGAATTATAGGTTTTAGCCTCGACTAGACTATTACGAAGACGAGGGTTTAAACCTAAGAGTAAATATAACGGTAAGACACTTCGACGAAGTCCTTACTAAAGTTAAGAAAAATATCCTCGACCGGTAAGAATAAACCCGAACCTATATAAATAAGAAACGGATTAAGGGACTAATCCTAAAGGAGGGAGATAAAGTTTATCTTAACCGAAAAAACCTTTAAATAAGAAGACTAAGCGATAAACTCGATTTTAAAAAACTAGGACTATTCTAGGTTACGAGAAAAATCGTAGACTCTATTTACGAATTACGACTACCCGAGGGTTTACGAGTATACCTACGGTTTAACATCGCCCTACTCGAGAAAGCACTAGATACGGCGGAACTGTTAAATAAATAAGTCCTAGGCGAACCGGAATACGAAGTCGAAGAAATTAAAAAATACTAAAAAACGACTAAGGGAACGGAGTACTTGGTTAAGTGGAAGGACTACTTAGAAGAAGAAAACACTTAGGAACCCTAGTTAAACCTTAGGAACGCGGAAGAGGTAATCACTAAGTACTAGAGGGGGTAACCTAGGGAAGTTAACACCTATGACGTTGAGAAAATCCTTAAATATAAGAACGATAAAAATAAGTTTTATTACTTCGTTAAATGGTAAGGCTATGGAATAAAATATAATAACTAGGAACTAGCTAAAAACTTTAAGAACTCCCCGTAACTATTGGAGGAGTATTAGAGGTAACGTCGGTAGCCTTAGCCATTATAGCGCCCTAGTTATAAAAGAAGCCTACAGCGTTGGCCTTAAGGCGGGCTAGATCGGCGGCCCGGGTAACGGTACGAGATTCTTCCTACTATTACTGCTCGTCCTTTACGTTAATAACGGCGTAGGCCTCCTTTAATATCTTCTTCCCCGACGCCTGGTGAGATTTACGTTAAGTCCGTAAATGACGGAGTTTCGTAACGGCCTCTTCGAACGCCTATTCGGCGTCCTCCTTAACTTAAGTAAGACGGTAAAACTCGGCGGTCTAACGTTTACTTATAGGAACGAAGAAGCGTTAGAATAAAGGAAGTAAGGAAAATACGATAAAGGAAGTACGTACTAGGACCTATAGTAATACCCTTATTATTACACTTCGCGCCTATACGAACGTACGCCTAGTAACGACGAGTGCGGGAAGTGGACTTAGAGGACTAGATATAATCCTTCGAAAGGCGCGTATAACGAGAACACGGTATAACTTCGAAATAAACAGATTTAATACTACGGATGATTTTACGGCGTTAGTTAGTACTAAGAGAAGCGCGTTTATCGATACGACTAGACATAACGAAAGAAAGAAGGAAAGGTCCTTACCAAGGAAGGGATCGAGAAAAGAGGGGAACGGCGACTATTTATAGTTATCGAGACGAATAACCTAAAAGGAGGAGAATTATATTACGGATTCGGCCCCCACGAGGCCTAAGACGGGACCCAAGGCGGTCAGGAACGGCAGAACGGTAACCAACACAGGAGGTGCTAGTACACAGGCAACCAGCACCAATAATCCTAGTACACAGATTAGGATAGGACATAGGTGGGCAGCACAGTTATGGCCAATACATAGGCATATGGCTGAAGAAGTGGCTGAGTGGAAGGGACGCCAGAAGAGGCGGCGTTTCCACACGGATTTGGATACTACGAGTTATACGAGTAAGTACGGAATAACTAAGCAAGGCCAACTTTATACAGGAATAAAGTTTAGATATAAAGTGGTATAAAGTTTAGCTAAACTTTATATAGGAATAAAGTTTACGAATAAAGCTATATAAAGTTCACTAGATATATAAGACTAAGGCTTCCTCCTCGTTAGTTAGATAGAAGACTTAGTCGCTACCGATTATCTAAAATACTAATCTACATAAACTAATATTCCTATGCCCTCATTACATACAATCACCACGCCCATCACCCCTATTATACGTGTTGACTGTTGTTCGACCGTTACACCTTCTCATTGTTTTACCAGAACAAGACCCCTCCCCTAGCTTGATCACCTAGCAGAGACTCTCACCCCTTGGGAAGTGCCTTTGTAACAATCTAGCCCTCTAGGAGGAGGTGGTTCTCCTTAACCGTCTCGGCGAGCCGGCGGGCTACGATAGCCTCGATAACCTTACCGACGGTGTTAAGGAGTACGACCGGGCGCCACCCACTTACTTCTTTCTTATCTTTAACGGTCTTACCGGGCTTCGGGATAACGATTATACGGGATACCTTAAAGTGAGACGGCTAGTGGCCGAGACGGAGGTTGGCGGCGGCGATATTCCGTAACTATAGGTAGAGAGAGTCTCCGTAGGCGCGTAGAAGTGCGTTTAATATTTGGTCTAGCCCGGGGGCCTTTCTCGGGGAGGTACGGTAAATAACCGCCGAGACCTCGTTTAAGGAGACGTATTAGTTAATAAAGATACGGCTAAGCGGCGTTACGGGCGGCGGTGGGGGTAGTACGGCGTCTAAGGTCGGGAAGAAACGGCGGGAGAGGATCTCCGCCTTATCGTTAACGTAGGTAACGTACGTACCGTCCGGGCGCCGTAACGGCGGGAGGAGAGGGGGAGTAGAAGGGGCGTAACTCCGGGAGCGAGCCTACTTCTTTAATCTCTATAAATCTATATCTTTCGACGACGCCTTATATAGGACGGCCCGTTAATAGCGTATACCGGCTTAGCGGAGGGCGCGTCGTTATGCCCGTCGTGCCTCTCGTACGGCGTCGTATACGGCCGTAGACTAGTCTCCGGCCCGTACTCTCCTCTCCGTTACACGGAGAGTATCGGTGGCGGCGGCGGTGGCTTCGTTCTAGCCGGGGAGGCGTTGCCCTCGGGGGGGTGACTTGGCCGGGACGCACGCGTATATAATACCGGTGAACTTACCGATAAGGTCGTCCGTTTACCGTTCGAGTTCGGCGATAGAGTTAGGCGGGGGTGGCGTCGAGAGGAGAGTCTCTCGTCCTAGGGCCGCGGCTCTTTCGGTCCTTATCCGGGATTAATAGAAGCCGTCTACCGGTACCGGCGGTGTCGTTGCTAGTATAAGATAGGCCTACGGCGTATAGTCTAAGCCTAGCTAGTCGAGTACGGAGTGCGTGGCCCGGAGGCGTGGCGAGGCCTACGTGTAGTCTATTGTTGAAGGCCGTTGGTGGGACCGGCCGCCTTATGGTTGCTACGTCGGTGTACCCGGTGGCGTGAGTAGAGATAGGTCCTATTTATCCGCGAGGTCGAGGAGGACGTCGGCGTATACGGAGGTCCGCCCGTCGGTGTCCTAGAGGGGGTGGTGGAGGTTAACGTCTCCTATTAAGACGACGTCGGCGTCCGGGCCGGGGGGTGGCTAGGAGGCGAGGCGGGTGAGCGGCGAGTCCCACGGCCGCGGGCTAAGTAAAAAGGGCTTATTATAGACGCCGAAAATATAGAGAGGGCGTAGCCCTTACGTACGGATAGTAATATAAATAAGGTCTTTTTCGGCGGTATACTCCTAGTAGGATAACGGTAAGCTCTTCGTAACGTAGCCGGCGAGGCGGCCCTCTCCGGCCTAGAGCTTATAATATTTACCGGAGGCCGGCCTTAGCGCGTCGCCGTTCGTCGTTTTTACTATTTCTTATAAAAAGAGGACGTCGGCGCCGAGGGTATCCGCGTAGTAGAGTACTATCCGTACGTATTAGTTAATCTTATATATATTTTATAAAATAATAACTACTATTAAAGGGATAAAGGGGGGAGTTATAGTATACGTATTATAGTAGTTATATGTTACAAAGGCACTTCCCAAGGGAGAGAGTCTCTGCTAGGTGATCAATCTAGGGAGGGGTCTTGTTCTGGTAAAATAATGAGAAGGTGTAACGGTCGAATAATAGTCAACACGTATAATAGGAGTGGTGGGCGTGGTGATTGTATGCAATGAGGGCACAGGAATATTAGTTTATGTAGGTTGGTATTTTAGATAATCGGTAGCGACTGAGTCTTCTCTTTAACTAGTGAGGAGGAAGCCTTAGTCTTATATATCTATTGAACTTTATTCGTACCTCTTTCCTTATTTCATTCTTCGTATGAAGTAGGCCCTGCTTCATTCGTACTTTATTCCTTAATTCATACTTCGTATAAAGTTCCCTGCTTAGTCATTTCGTAGCTACTCCTTTTACTCGTAGTATCCAAATCCGTGTGGAAATGCCGCTCCTTCTGGCGTCCTTTCCACTCCGCCACTTCTTTAACCATATACCCATGTACTAGCCATAATTGTGCTGTCCACCTATGTCCCATCTTAATCCGTGTACTGGGATTATTAGTGCTGGCTGCCTATGTACCAGCACTTTGCGTGCTGGCCACTATTCTGCCGTTCTTGACCGCCTTGGGTCCCTTTTCTGGCCTCGTGGGGGCTAGAATCGTAATATAACCTTCCTCCTTCCTAGGTTTCGTCTCGAAAATTATAAATAGTCGTACTGCCCCGTAACTTTCTGTTTTCACCTAGTAAGGTCCTTCCTTTCTTTATTTCGCCATGTCGGGTCGTATCACGAAACGTTCTACTAATAGTTCGTCGTAGCGTCGTAACCTTATTACTATGTTTGAATCTGCCGGTTTTAACGCTATGCCGTGTTCTCGTTGCACCCGCCTGGGTAAGGACTGTATTTGGTCGGAGTAGTCCACTCGTCGGGTTCGTCGTTATCAGGCCTACGTACGAGTTGGCGCGAAATACGATGGGCGAGGCATCGCGATAGGTCCTAGTAGGCTTTTCTTCCCTATCTCCCTTTCTTACTTCTCTTTCTAATTTTCCTTTTAGCTAAACGCTAGATCTCTAAGTCCCAACAACTCTCCGAGGCAAAGGAGAGTATTAAGCTAGCTCTAGAGGAGGCGTTCGCCCGGCTTCGTCGTATCAATAAACAGTAAAAGGCTTACGAAGAAAAACGTCAAAAGCTTCTCGACGAGGCTTATACTGCTATTAATACTAAGGACGAGGCTAGGTAGGCTAAGAAGGAACGCGCCGCCCTTCAGTCCGCCCAGAAGGCCCAGGCGGCTACCGACGCAGCGGCTACCTCCTTCGACTAGGGTACCGTTATAACCGATCTAAGTTCCCCTAATATCGCCGCCAATACTCCTCCAACAACTACGGGGAGTTCTTAAAGTTTTCGGCTAATTCCCAGCTATTATATTTTATTCCATAGCCCTACCATTTAACGAAGTAATAAAACTTATTTTTATCGTTCTTGTATTTAAGGATTTTCTCGACGTCGTAGGTGTTAGCTTCCTTAGGTTACTTCTTCCAGTATTCAATAGTTACTCCCTCTACGTTCTTAAGGTTTAACTAGGGCTCCCAAGTATTTTCTTCTTCTAGGTAGCTTTTCCACTTAACTAGGTACTCTATTCCTTTAGCCGTTTTCCGGTATTCCTTAATTTCTTCGATTTCGTATTCTAGTTCGCCTAGAACCTACTCGTTAGTTAGTTCCGCCGTATCTAGTGCTTTCTCGAGTAGGGCGATATTAAACCGTAGGTGTACTCGTAAACCCTTGGGTAGTCGTAGTTCGTAGACGGAATCCGTAATTTTTTTCGTAACCTAGAATAATCTTAGTTTCTTAAAATCAAGTTTATCGTTTAATCGTTTTATTTAGAGGTTTTTTCGGTTAAGATAGACTTTATCTCCCTCCTTTAGGATTAGTCCCTTAATCCGTTTTTTGTTTATATAGGTTCGGGTTTACTCTTACCGATCGAGGATATTTTTCTTGACTTTAGTAAGAACTTCGTTAAAGTGTCTTACCGTTATATTTACTCTTAGGTTTAAGCCCTCGTCTTCGTAGTAGTCTAGTCGAGGTTAAAACCTATAGTTTACCTCGAACGGCGAGTATCCCGTAGCGCTATAAACTACACTATTATAGGCGACCTAGGCGAGTGGCAGCTATTCGACCTAATCGTCCTATTGTTGGTTGACGTACGCTCTCAGATACTATTCCAATATCTAGTTTGTACGTTCCGTTTACCCATTTATTTATAGGTGGAAGGCCGTGCTAAGTTTCCTTTTAACTTGGAACTACCTCGTGACTTCCGCCCAAAACTTGCTTATAAAGGTCGTCCCTCTATCACTTATAATGTCGTCGGGCAACCCGTAGTTGCTAACGATATTACGCATAAATGTATAGGCAAGATCTTCTACCGTATATGATTCGTAGTAGGGGAGGAAGTAGGCGTACTTCGTTAACCTATCCACGATTATAAGGATATTATTATAGGTTACCCTCGTGACTTTCTCCTTTAATACTGGTAGCTTAACAATTAAGTCCTAAGATATTAACTACTATAGTCGTTCCGGGACTAGTAATTATTATAACTTCCCATATGGCTTATATCTAGAGGTCTTGGTTTTATTATAGATATCGCATTCGTCGATCACTCGTTTAATAGTATTATTCCATCCGGTGATGTCGTAGACTTCTTTAAGTCTTTCTATAGTCTTTTAGATCCCAAAATATCCCCCTATAGGGTTCTAATATAACTCCCGGATAACTTCCTCCTAGCTTCCTCTTACCACTATTTTAAGAGTCATAGTTCCATCAGTTCCCTTTATAAAGATAGATTATTCTTCCGTAGAATCCGGTCCTTTATGGTCGCTACGCCTACTCAAGGCGTCTACTTTTCCATTATCGGATCCTTTCTTATATATAATTCGCAGATCGAATTCTAACAAATATTATACCCAACGGGCCTATCTCCCGTTAAGTTTCTAATTATTAGCGAAATAAGTAAGGTTCTTATAGTCTAAAAAGATCGTCATAGGGTGCTTTACTCCCTTAAGGTAAACTTCCCATTCCTTAAATCCCTTAATAATCACCATAAGTTCTTTATCGTAAACTAGGTATCGCTCTACCGGTCCGGTAAACTTTTTCGAAAAGAAGGCGACTAGGTGTAACCGGCCCTCTTTATCCCGTTATAATAATTCGCCGCCCATTACATAGCCTAAGGCGTCAACGTCCATCTCGTATAGTTCGTTGGGATCGGGCTTAATAAGGATAAGCTCGGAGAGCACTACCTCCTTAATCAGCCGAAACGCCTTATCTTCGTTATCCGTCCATTTAAACTCCACGTCCTTCCGGGTTAGGTTAATCAAGGGTACCGTCATTTTTCCATAACCCCCTATAAACTTCCGGTAATAGTTAACGTAACCCACGAAGGATCGTACATCTTTAACGTTCTAGGGTTATAACCATTCCATAATTACCTTAATCTTTTCTAAATCCATAACGAGGTGTCCTAGTATAATCACACATCCCAAAAAAATGGTCTTCTAGGTATAAAACTCACACTTACTTACTTTAACCAGGAGCTTTACGTTATCCAGTTTCTAAAGGACCTAGTATACGTATTACTCGTATTCCTCTATAGTTTTAGAGTAGATCAGGAGGTCATCCAGGTATACTATTACGAAGTCGTCTAGGTACTCCCTCACGGAGTCATTTATCATTTCCTAGAATAATACCGGTGCGTTGGTTAGGCCGAAAGGCATAACCAGACATTCGTAATGTCTATACCTAGTACGGAATACCGTTTTCCATTCTTCTCCTTCAATTATACGGATTAAGTTATAGGCGCCTCGTAAGTTAATTTTAATAAAGTACTTAGCCTTCTATAACTTATCTCGTAGCTCCATAATAAAGGGAAGTGGGTATCGATTTTTAATCGTAATTTCGTTTAGTTACCGATAATCGACGTATAATCGTTATATTCCGTCCTTCTTTAGAACGAATAGGATAGGTACTCCCGTAGGAGATCGAGAAAGTCGTATATAACCCTTATCGAGATTCTCCTTAAGCCATTCCCGTAAAATCTTAAGTTTATCTTCACTAAGGGGATATATCCCTTAGAACTTTGGTTAGGTTCCTTCCTTTAGTGGTATCTAGTGGTTATAGGGTCTATACTCTGGTAGGCCCGTATCGTATTAGTGTTTCCAAATATTCGCATATTTATAGTATTAAGCTAGTACGTAGCGGAGGTCGTCTCGCTCTTCTTTCGTTAACGCACCTAGCGTTCTATTAATTATATCTTATCGTAGGCTATCCCACGATAACTAGCTAGTAACTTAATTAATTCGTAAATTATACTCTCGTAGCTATAGTAACCCGAGGATAACGTCGTCGTCTCCGATATCCATAATATCGAGTATAGTATTGACTTTCTTACCTCGCGCGCGGAGTTTAAGCGTCTTTATTTCTCTTTTAACCTAGCCGTCGTCGTAGTCGGCCTGGCGTCCTTCGAAGTTTCGTAGAATATATAGTACTTCCTTAAGCTACCATAATACCTTATAGTAATTCACAAGTCGTAAAGTAATATAATTACCTTTAGCGCCGGTATCGATTATTACTCTTTACTCGTAGCCCCGCTAATTCACTAGGACTCGGATATACCCTTCTATCTATCGGGTTACTTTCAGGGTTCTATAGTTTAGTCCGAGCTCGTACCCTAGGTCGGCTAGACTTCCTCGTTTTCCGAATAATCATATTAGGTAAACTACTTCCAGTCCTCCTCTTCGTTCTCAGGCGTCCATTCATCACTATTAGGCGAGTTCCACCAGTTTTAGTTTCTCGTAGATTTCCCCTTTAGGGTAGACTTTCCCTTCTTTCGCGATTTCTCGTAGAGGTTTTAGAGGTGACGGTTCTTTTCCCACTAATCGTATTCTTACTTAATATTATTTCGTTCCCATTCATTAACGTCTTATTCCTAATAGTAACGTTAGGCGTACTATAATGCGTACCTATTAATACGCGGGGTACAGCCTCCGTCCTCATAGTAGTAGTCAGTATCGTAATTATTTCGTCCCGCGAGGCGCGGTAAGAACGGATCCTAGTTATCCGTCTACTACATCTAACGCGTATATCCGTACTACCATAACACTACTTTAGCCCATATATAGTATCGGTAATAGGGGTCGATATAATCCATCCATAGGACGTCATCCATACAGTCCCCTCTATTTTTCATAATAATTTCTTCTTCCTAGGTTACTTCGGTAAGTTCCACTACCGGGACGTGGAATCCCGTAATAAAGGAACGGTAAATACGTACGGTAGGCTAGTTACTATTATAGTCGAGCTCGTCTACGTACATATCCGCGCGTACGTTCTATCCGAAGTTTTCGGTCCCGTCGCGAGGCGACGTACCTTAGGTTCCTTTAAACTCTATCATGACCTTCGTAAGCCAAGCCCCTAACTCGCTATCGTCCTCCTCGGGGTTACGCCCGGGGTCGCTATCGGAGCGTCGGCGTATTATATTAAGATTCTTACTAGCTAGCCCCTTAAGGTACTAGTTTACTCCGTCCTTATCGCTAAGGTGGGTAAAGCACCCGTCTTCATAACACTAAGAGAAGTAAAGGCCATCATAGTCCTTCTAATTCTTCATTACTTTAGTCTACTTTCGTTCCGGTACACGATTCTTACAGTCTCGGGCGTAGTAGCCTAGTTTACCACAGTTATAACACTCACCGTTAAGCTTCTTCTTATCCTTACCCTTCCACTCGCCCTTTATAGTCGCGTCTAACTATATAAGTTCGCCCTACTATCGTCCTTTCCACCTATTATTAGGGTGGTTACCTCTCTTACTATAGTAGGAGTTTCGCTCGGTACGGTATCCTTTCTTTTTAACCTCCCGTTCGTAAAGGCGGTTATCTACGGCCACGGCCATCATATAGTATTCTACTAGAGTCTTTAGTCGGGCGTTCTTACTAAGTTCGTCCTTAATATTATCCTTAAACCCATCGTAATAGGCGCTCATAGCGGGTTCATCGTCCCATCCGAGGTAGACCATAAGCTGTCTAAACTCATTAATATACACCGATACTAACTTTATCTATCGAAGGCGTTTAAGCTTACGCTAGAGTTCGCGGTTAACATCCAGGTCCCCGAAGGTGACTTAAAGGGTTCTAGCGAACTTATCGAAGTTAAAAAATAATTCTTTTATATCGTCGTCCATATCCTTAAGGTCGCTTTTATTCTCAAGGTAATCTTTAAGGAACGGCTAGGCCCAAGCCGCAGCTAGTCCTTCTAAATAAGCGATAGCCGTAAAAACCTTGGCTTCTCCTTCCCCAAGGTTTAGCGTCTAGTACTCGAAGTATAGGCGGTATTACATTAAGAAGGGGCGAAGCCCAGCCTAATTTCCGTCGTACTTCTTTAGAGGGGGGATCTTAAGGGGATCCTTTCCTCCGCCCGAGTTAGCGAGGAGCTATTATAAGGTCTAAATCTAGTTAACCCCGTTACGATTAAGGGATTCGAGTTCCTCGATTTTCTTCTATAGAGCCTACATCTTAACAGTAAGCTACGTAGGGGTAGTGGTAGCACCGGAGGCGGTCGACATAGTGAGTGTTAATATTATTCAGTTAATACACGGTCAAGGTCTAAACAAGAGTCGCTACTATTATTACAAAGGCACTTCCTAAGGGAGAGAGTCTCTACTAGGTAATCAATCTAGGGAGGGGTCTTATTCTAGTAAAATAATAAGAAGGTGTAACGGTCGAACAATAGTCAACACGTATAACAGGAGTGGTGGGCGTGGTGATTATATACAATAAGGGCACAGGAATATCAGTTCATATAAGTTAATATTTCAAACAATCGGTAACGACTAAGTCTTCTCTCTAACTAGTGAGGAGGAAGCCTCAGTCTTATATATCTATTAAACTTCATTCGTACCTCTTTCCTTATTTCATTCTTCGTATAAAGTAGGCCCTACTTCATTCGTACTTCATTCCTTAATTCATACTTCGTATAAAGTTCCCTACTTAGTCATTTCGCAGCTACTCCTTTTGCTCGTAGTATCCAAATCCGTGTAGAAATGCCGCTCCTTCTGGCGTCCTTTCCACTCCGCCACTTCTTCAGCCACATACCCATGTACTGGCCACAATTGTGCTGTCCACCTATGTCCCATCCCAATCCGTGTACTGGGATCATTGGTGCTGGCTGCCTGTGTACCAGCACCTTGCGTGCTGGCCACCATTCTGCCGTTCCTGACCGCCTTGGGTCCCTTTTCTGGCCTCGTGGGGGCCAGAATCGTAACATTATATTAAGGCGGGCGGGCGGCGTACGGCGGCCCGTACCGTTAACGTCGTAATATTCGGCGAGGGTGGCCCGGTAGAACGGGCAGGTACGGGAGTAGGCCGGGTGTAGCTCCCGGCAGTTCGGGCAACGTCTCTCCTCCGGAGGCTTATCGTAAAAGAGGCTCTCATAGGCGCCTCCGCAGTAGGCGCAACGGGGGGGCTTTCGGCAGCCGCGCGCCTCGTACTTCCACGTCTAGCAACGGTGGCAGATTTATAGCCGAGTGTCTTATCTATATAGGACGGCGCGGTAAAGATAGTAGTCGAGGATAACGCCTTCCCGTATAAAGAGTATAACGTCGGCGTCGGTGGCCACCGTAAGGTATAGGCTGCCGGGGCGGGCCGGCGGGCCGTCTTTACGGATTATAGGGCGTATATAAAGGACTAGGTAAGGCGTATTTAGTCTATCGCGTATATATTACGGTTCGTAAAGGAGGGTAGCGGCCGGTACGTTATAAAGGACGACTTTCGGGCTAGTAATCGTAACGTCGGCGCCGAGGTTATTAGCCTAGGACACGTCCTTAACGTACCACCGGTCTATTCCTCCGGGGAAGACGACGGCGCTGTCGCCACTCGGGAGCTGGCGTACGGCGACGGCCTATACGCGGTCGCCGGCGACGGATTTGACGGTGTTAATGATAGTCTCGTATAACGGAGGTGACGTTATACGGCTAATACGGAGGATAACCTCCTCGCATAGTGGTGGCTTCGTTACCGTGGTGTTCGCGTTGCTATGGCGGTCGCTTGTTTATTATAGCAGGGGGGTGGTTTATATAGTGGCGCGGGAGGCGTACGTGGGAGGTGGGTTAGTGGCGATGGCCGGCGCGGAGGCCGGGGGCGGCGTCATAGCGACACGGAGTGTTTAAGAGGTGACGGTGTAGAAGAGCTATTGTAGGACCGTGTCGACGGCCGAGCCGGTGAGGGGGTCGGCTTTGAACACGATGGTGAGAGCGGTCGCGAGGGCGTCAGCGTGGCCGTCGGCGATGCCGCAGATCCTAGCGACGTCCTCGGGGATATTCGTAGTGTGCGGGGTGATGACCGGCTGGGCGGCGCGTGCGGTGGTTGTCTTGTTCGGGGTCGGTTGGGTGGCGGGGACGGAGTCGCGGTCGGGCGGCGTGGAGGGCACGCCCGGAGGCGTCCCTACAGCCGTGCGGCTACGCTTGTTCGGGGACCGTTGCGGGCTTTCGGAGACGGCGATGACGTCGTTCGTAGGGCGACGCAGTGGGCTGCTGGCCAGTGTCGAGCTGTCGGCCGTTGGAGGCCTCGCGCGCTTGTTGGTCGTCGTCGTCGGGGGTGGCGGGGCGGCTATGCCGCGGAGCCGTGCCGA
>WNYF01000141.1:0-75957 GCA_021396225.1 Sporothrix inflata | reverse complement strand
GCCACCGAAACCACCCCGGCCGCGCGGTGCACCACGGCCACGACCGCCACCAAAGCCGCCGCCACCACGGCCGCCGGCACCACCGAAACCGGGCTTCTTCACGCGCTTCTCGGTGCCCGGCGGCGGCTTCGGCTTGGGAATGAAGCGCTCAAAGGGCAGCAGCTTGTCGCTCGACAGGAAAAACTTGTCGCCGGCCTTGAAGCTGGTGGCCTGGATGCCCTCCGACGGCTTGATGGTAAAGTAGACCTGGTTGATGGGGCCCAGGACCTCGTCGACCTTGCCGACGTTGGTCTTGTTCTCCAAAAAGACAAAGGCGTTGAACTGGGGGATCTTGGCGGCGTTGACGCTCTTGCAGACCATTTCGCCCTCGCAGGCGTGGACAAAGGCGCCCATTTCGACGACGGAGGCCGGGGGGCCCATGTCGCGGGGGGCGAAGCCGCCGCGGCCTACACGGGAAGTTAGTGAGAGTTCTCGACGAGACGAGGCCGTAGGCCTCACAACATCACCATCCTGCCGACAAGCACTTACCGCCACCGCGGCCACCAAAGCCACCAAAGCTGCCGCGACCGCGCGGTGCGCCTCCACGGAAGGACATGTCGAGAGGAGGGAGGAGGGGAAGAAGAAAAAAGAGTCGAAGAAAAAGAGCCGGAGGTATGTGTGGACCGTTCGTCGTCGGTCGTCGTCGGATTCGGATCGCTTGTCGTCGAAAGTGAGGATTCGCAGGAACAAAGTTTGGCTGGCAGCTTTCGTTCTATTTTTTTTCTTTGAGGAAACTTAGTTTTTTTTTCCCTTGCCTCGCTCTGGTTGGCTGGAGGGTGTGATTATAGTGGGTCTTATTCAGTTTGGTCTTATCTTATCGGAACATGTGGGTCCTCCTTTCCAAAAGCGCTCCCAGCCTTCTGCGGATGGAAGTCGGCGGGCGTCCCCTGGAATTACAGTGGGTCTTGAGCACGCACACGGTATCGGAGCTTCAGTCACAACGGCAGCACTCGACAACAGAACACATCAATGGCTGTGGGAACTATGTGGTTCTGTTTTTTAAAAAAAAAAATAGGAATTAATTTACGAGTGAGTTGGCATGTATAAGATGAAGTAAAGCTTGACGGAACGCACTTTGGTGACCTCTGTCTACCGCTGCTCTCGTCTCACGTCTGACTTTCGACGCAATTCGGGCCAGGAGCTAAAGACTCATACGTGCATACACTGGTCGATCACCAATCGAGTGGGGGAGGAGCTCCGAATCAGGCCGACTGCGGCAGGGCGCGCATCGCAGGAGATAATACGGATGGCAACAAGGCCTCGGTGCTGTTTGTTGACGCGCGCAATTCGGAGGTTCCCGTTATCGGGCCTTCCGTCTAAGTCTTATCAACTGCGCCCACAGGGAAGGTGCGATGGTGCAGGGGAGCGAAGAGAGAGGGGCCAACGAGGACTCGGGGAAATGTCGTCAACTCGTGAGCCGGCGGGAGAATAAAAGGTGCCGTGTCTGCTGTTCGAGTAAGACCTAGTCCAGAGAGAGGGAGAGAAAGACACAAGACTTGCCGTGAATCATTCTGCATCATCGTCGTCGCCCTCGTAAACAGCCAACCGCATCGACAGCTTCAGTCAACTTGACTTCAACTCTCCAGCATCACCACGCTCTCAATCACCCTGCTCCCCCACCATGCCTCGGACAATTACTGTCGCCGCCGCCCAGATGGGCCCCGTCCCCCACGAGGCCACCAACCTGGGCGGCCCTGCGTCCCGCGAGCCCGCCATGACCCGCATGCTCAAACTGCTCGAGGACGCCGCCGCCCAGGGCGCCCAGCTCGTCGTGTTTCCGGAGCTTGCCCTCACCACCTTCTTCCCGCGCGCCATGCTGACCGACGCCGCCGAGGTCGCCGCGCTGTTCGAGCCCGAGTCGGACGCGCCCGGTGCGCCCAGCATTGTCGACTCGCCGCACCTCAAGCCGCTGCTGGTGCGGGCCTCTGCTCTCGGTGTCGACGTCAGCATTGGCTATGCAGAGCGCTGGACCGATTCGACCAAGGGAGAGACGACCGACTACAACACGGCCATCTACTACTCGGCCAAGACGGGCAGCGTCGTGGCCAAGTACCGCAAGGTGCACCTGCCCGGGCGGACCACCGTTCTTCCGGAAGGCTCGGCGCAGCAGCTCGAAAAGTACTACTTTACGCCGGGCAACCTGGGCTTTCAAGCCTTCCGGGCGCCGAGCGTGTTCTCGGACGGCGACGCACCCCAGCCCATTGTCGGCATGCTTATCTGCAACGACCGCCGCTGGCCCGAGGCCTGGCGCTGCCTCAGCCTGCAAGGCGTCGAGCTCGTGCTGTGCGGCTACAACACGTCCGACTACAAGCCGCAGGACCCGGGCAGTGTGGCGGAACAGACCGAGCTGGCCCTGCTGCACCACCACATCAGCTGCCAGGCGGGCAGCTACACAAACGCGTGTTTCGGCGTGCACGTCGCCAAAGCGGGCGTCGAGGCCGAGGGTCCCGGTGGCGGGCTGATTGGCGGGACGGTCATCTACGACCCGCTGGGCCGCAAGGTGGGCGAAACGGCGACGACGGACGACGAGCTGCTGGTGGCGACGCTGGACCTGGACGACTGCAAGCGGCCCAAGCAGACCATCTTCAACTTTGCCAACCACCGGCGGGTCGAGCACTATGCGCGGATTGTCGAGCAGGTCGGTGTTGTCGAGCCGCCGTTGTAGGCGGCGGGCGTGGTTGTGACAGCAAACAGTATTCAAAATAGCCAATAGCAATCAAAAGACTGACAAAAACGATTCCATTGTATATGCACCCATCATTACACAAACTGTATCCCAAAAATGCCAAGAGAGAGACAAAGCGTCTCCGACCCAACAAACCTCCGTAAAATAAAGTAAAGACATCATAACATAACTTGCAGAAGAAGACAGAAACGAAATCAAATCGACGAAACGAGACGACAGACATAATAACCAAAAAAATGAAGAAAAACTCATCATCCATCATCCATCACCTTCCCCCCCCCCTCATCCCTCCCTCATGGCGGCGACGCCAGCTGGCCGATCTGCATCTGTGTTTGCGGCCGGACGGGTGTTTGGGCCACGGTCACATCGTGTTGCGCCTGCTGCGCCTGTTGCTGCTGCTGCTGCCGGAGCTGCTGCTGCCGCAGCGCCTGCGCCTGCTGCTGGCTGCGCTGCCGCACAATGTAGTCCTGGTTTTCAATGGTAACGCTCTTGGTCATGTGGTTGACCTTGTACACGCCCACCAGCCGCGCCGCCAGCTCAAACATGTTGTTGCGCAGCGAGATGACAATAAACTGCGCATTCTTGGTGCGCTCCTTGATGTAGTTGGCCACAATCGACACGTTGCGGAAATCGAGCGCCGCGTCAATCTCGTCCATGACGTACAGCGGCGTCGGCTTGTAGTGGTGCAGCGCAAACACGAGCGCCAAACTGCTCAGCGTCTTTTCGCCACCGGACAGGTTGCTAATGTTCTTCCACGACTTCTTGGGGGGCATGACCGAGAACAGAATGCCCTCGGAAAAGGGGTCGAGCGAGTCCACGAGCTCCAGCTCCGCGTTGCCGCCCATCGTGATCATCTGGTACATTTCCTTGAGCCGCAGGGAAATGGTGCTGAACCCCTCCATGAACCCTTCGAGCCGCAGCCGCCGCAGGTCGTCGCACCGCTTCTTGGCCGTGTCGCGCTGCGTGACCGCCGTCGCCAGGTCCAACGACCGCGCCGCGTGCTCCTCCACGCGCCGCCGGTACTCGGCCAGCACGCCCAGGTCCACGTTGGTGTTCTGCGTCTTTTCTTCGAGAGTGGCAATCTCGCTCTTGAGCACCGCCTTGTCCATGTCCGCCAGCTCGTCCTTGCTGTATTGGCTGAACGTCAGCGGCGGCGTGTTGCTGTCGGTGCGGCGGGCGACGGGCGCTGACTGCACGATTGTGAGGTCGCCCTCGTCGTTGTCGTCGGCCTCGGACGAAGAGGGTGTCTCGCCGCTAGAAGACTCGGTCTCCTCGGCAGAGCTCTCGACGCTCTCCGCCTCGCCCTCCTCGGCCTGCGGCTCCGTCTTGATGGTCACCGGCTTCGAGTACTCCAGGTCGTGGATGTCGTGCAGCCGCAGCTTCGACAGCTTGTTCTCCCAGTAGTGCAGCCGCTGGTGGTTGTCCGCCAACACCTTTTGGTTCTCCTCGAGCTTGTTGCGCATCTCGATCTCCACCGCGCGCGTCGTGTTGAGTGCCGCCATCTTCTCGTCGAGCTCTGCCTTGAGTTCGGCCAACACCTGTTTTTTCAGTTGGAGATCCTCCTGCGCTTCCTCGACCGCCTCCTTGAGCGACGCCGCATTCTCGTCCTGGCTTTCGATTTCGGCCTCGAGCGCCTCCAGGTCGCGCGTCGCCGCATCGTGCTCCTTTGTCGCCTTGGCGTGGTCCTTTTCGAGTTTCGTCTTTTGCTTCTCCGCCTTGGCCTTGCGCACCTCGGCGTTGGACGTCTCCTCGTTGTTAGACGCGAGCTGCTCCTTGGTCGCGTCGATCTTGGCCCGCTGTGCCCGCAGCTTCTCACCGCCCACCTCCATGATCTTGTCCTGCAGCTCCTTGATCTCCTCCTCGACGCTCGCCGTCTCGCCGTGCAGCTTTTCAACCGTCTTGTTGAGACTAGCAATCTCTTTTTGGAGAACAGCCACGCGGTTGTCGTCCGACTGCGACGGCTGGTGCTCCTTGCTGAGCTCCTTGATGCGCCGCTGCGCGTCCGCCAGGTTCTTGGCCGCGCTCCCAATCTCGAGGTTGATCTTTTGCATCTGCGTCTCGAGCTGCGGGATCTGGTCGCGCAAGAACCGCAGCCGGCCCTCGAGCTCGCGCTGCCGGTCCTGGAACTCGGCAAACCGCTGCTCCAACGCGTCCCGGTCCACCTCGAGCTTGGCCACCTGCTCCTTGCTCGTGTCCGGCACCAACTTCGACGACATCAGGCCTTTCTTGACCGTGCTGCCACCGCCGGACATGGTACCAGACTTGTCGATCAACTCGCCGTCCAGCGTCACCACACGCCATCTCTTGGCGCCGTACGCAATGCGGTTGGCCTGCGCCAGGTCCGTCGCGACCAGCGTGTCCTGCAGAGCGTGGTAAAAGGCCGGACGGAAACGATCGTCCTTGGCCCGGATCAGGTCAAACAGCCGTGGCGCGTCCTCAGGCGTGCGGATGGGCGCAAGGTCGCGCGTGCGCAGCTTGTCCAAGCAAATAAAGTTGCCGCGGCCTAGGTTGGTCTTGCGCAGGTACTCGATGCACTGCTGGCCGGCCTCGACCGTGTCCGTGACAAAGTTGTCGAGCGACGGGCACGCTGTCGAGATGGCCACGTCGTACTTTTGGTCGATCGTGCCCAGGTTGCCCAGGCGGCCGTGGAAGCCCTCGATGCGGCCCGACTCCTTCATGCGCATCAGGGCGGTGAGCACGTTGCCCTGGGTCTGGGTTTGGGAGAGGCTCGAGCGCGCCTCGTCGGCCTTTTGCCGCGCGTTGGACAGCTGCGCGCGCATCTTGGGCTCTTGCTGCGCCAGGCTCTCGAGCTCGGCCTCGACCTTTTTGGCCTCCTTCTCGAGGCGCGCCTTTTCGAGCTGGGCCGTCTTGAGCTCCTCGGCCTTGGCGTCGCGGCCCTCTTCGATGCTGGCCATCTTGGCCTCCATCTCCTCGAGGGCGGTCGCGCCCGCGTTGGCCTTTTCTTGGAGGATCGCCAGCTCGCTCTCGGCCACCGCAATCGCCGACTGCGTCTGGTTGATCTTGTCCTTCCAGGGCTCGAGCGACTTCTGCTTGGCGGCGATCTTGTCCGAGAAGGCCTGCGTCTTGCCCTTGAGGCTGTCGCGGATGCTGGCCAAATCGCCCTCCTCCTCCTTGATCTGTTCTTCGAGCTGCGTAATCTCCTCGGCGCGCGTCTGGATTTCCTCCGTGCACTGCTCGATCGTGTCAGCCGCCTCGGTCGCCGACTTCTCGGCGTTGCTAATGGCCTTGTCGAGCTTCTTGCGCTTGTCCGTCAGAAACTTGCGCTTCTCCTCGAACTTGACGCGCTCCTGGTCGAACTTGGTCATCTCCTTGATCAGCTCCTGGGTCTGCTTCTCGTGCGCGTCGCACTTCTTGCTGCCCTTGGCGAACTGCTTCTCGAGCAGCTTGATGTCCTGCTCGCCACCGTGGTGCTTCTCGAGCTCGGCATCGAGCTCGGCCTGCATCTGCGAGATGGCCTCCTCGGTGACGGCCACGTTGTCGTGGCACTCGCTCGTGTAGATCTGGTAGAGCGCCGACTGCTTCATGGCGAGCTCGTTCTCGTCGCGAATGAAAGCAATGGCCTTTTCCTTCTTGTCCTCGAGGCTGCTCTTCTCCTTCTCGACGTGCTGCACGCGGCCGCTCTTCTCCATGCAAATGTCGTTGAGCGTCTCGACCTCGGTGGCCGCCTCCTCGATGGGCGTCTTGTACTTGGACGTGCCGATAATGTCCTCGAGGTACTCGAGGAGGCCGTCTTCGTGCTCGTTGCCGGCCTTGGCCTTCATCTGTGCGATGGACTCGACCTCGCCCTGCAAAATCAGGAAGCGCTTGTGGTCCAGGTCCACGCCGCGGTCTTTGAGCAGTGTCGTGACCGTGGTGAAGTTGGACGACTTGTTGTCAATGTAGTATGTGCTGGAGTTGTTGCGGAAGGCCTTACGAGAGATGACCAGGTCCGAGTTGGGGATGACTTCCGAGCCACCGCCGGGCTGAACAGAACTTGTTAGAAAATCAAAGGCTCAAAAAGTCAACTTCTTGTATGGCAGGGGTACTTACCAAATCCATCACTTCGCGGAAGTGCACGGCGACCTCGCAGTACTCGAGGTTCGGGTACTGAGCCGAGTTGTGGATGAGCGCCGACAGTTTGCCCTGCCGCATCTTGCTGGCGCGGAAGCCAAACACGAACAGCAGCGAGTCAATGACGTTGGACTTGCCAGAGCCGTTGGGGCCAACGACGGACGAAAAGGACGCGTGGAAGGGGCCGACCTCCTGGCGGCCGGCGTAACTCTTGAAGTTGGTCAGGATCAGGTAGGTGATGACGGTGCGGGCCTTGGGCGCGGCCGGCTCGACGGGCGGGATGTTGGTCATGGTGCGCGACTTGAGAACAATGTCCATGGGCTTCTCGAGGATGGTGTCCATGGCCCGGATGGGCTTGGCGGCGGCCAGCGCGTCGTCGGCGGCGCTGGTGCTGGAGGCCGTCCGCGGGCGCTCGTTGACCGACGTGTTGGTGATGTCGGACAGCGGCGTCATGGTCACATCGCGCGCGTGGACGGTGTCGTCCGCACCCAGCTCGTCGTCCGTCTCGTCGGCGGCCACGTCAACGTCAGCCGCAGGAGGGGCAGCAGACGCGCCCGGCGCCACATTCTCCGCGTCTTCGCTAGGCGGCTCCGGCGAGGCAGACGGCTGGGGCGTGGGGATCGAGGTCAGCGACGAGAGCGACGACAGCGAGGGCACGTCGGGCGTCTCGGACTTGACAACGACCTTGGACGCGGCCACGCTCTTGCGCTTGCGTGGCGCGGGCTTCTTGGGCGCAACTTCCGAGGCGTCTGCCTCGACAGACTGTGTCACGGTCGCGGCCGTCTGGTCCGGGTCAAAGATCTCGCTAGGCTCAATGGTCGATGAGGCCGCGACCGACGCGCGTGTCCGCCGTGGCCGCACGGGCTTTGCAGCGAGCGTGGACGACCCTTCGGCCGCAATGGTCTTGCGCCGCCCCGCGGCTGGCCGGCGTGGGCTGCGCGTCGGCGCGGGTGTGAAATCCTCCTCGTCGTCCGGGTTGATCGTTTTGTTGGTCACATCGCCCGAGATCTCGTCGTCCGAGTCGACGATGGCGGTGCGCCGGCTGGCGGCGCGTCGCGTCGGACGTGTCGACATAGCGCGTGTGAAGGGGTCCAGTCGGGGAAATAAGTGTAAACACAAAAAAAAATTGGTTGTCGAAATCGTGATGTCGCAAAATGTGTGGTGCCGAGGCAATGCTGGCAGTGTCGTATGGATCACAAAATATCGAAGTTTTGCAAAAGGAGAGATGAGAGGCACGAAGTGTGTCGCCCAGGCCCCCCCCAGCGAAGGCGTTGCCCCGCTTGTTGTTGATTTGTGATTGCCGTTTTGGGTCGTAAACAAAACAAGGTGGAAGGAGCCCCACATAAAAACTGCCACCAAGTCCCCTCCACGTGACCGCGTGCAGCATCGCTTTGCTGCATATCAATCTTTGGTGAAGTTGAGGTTTCCAAAATGAAGCTCCTGGAGCTTCGTGATAGCTTTGCCAGAAGAACGACATCCACAGCCACACACAACCAACGGTGACCACCAAAATGTCCGGCCGGCTCGACTTTCGGAATTTTAGCGATGTGTTCGGCAACGGCGACACGCTGCCGTACGACGCGCACGTCAACCGCGACATTGAGTCGAAGCGCAAGAGCCTCGGCGGCGTGCTGTTTGTCGACCGGGTCTTTACCGCCCTAGGCATATCCAAGGGTGAGAACCAGCGAACACGGCAGACGTGTAATGATCGCGGTGTGCTAACTACTATCCAGTCAAAATCTACCCCCCAAAAGATACGCGCACGCTGCACGACCTCTTCCAGCAGATCCTCGCCAGCAAAATGACGACGCACCACAAGCTCTCTGCCCTTTATTATCTCTTGCTCGACCACGACGAGGGGCTAAGCGCGCGCTCCAAAATCTCCGACAACTTCGCCGCGCAGACGGGTATGCCCAAGCGCTACCAGATCTTCATGAGCGGTTTGTGGCACATGGACCGCCTCCAGTTTGGCGTCGCCCTCGAGTACCTCGCGCACCCGTCGCTGCTGCCCGAATTTGCCGACAACATTGTCACGGTGCTCGTGCGCCACGCCGAGAACAACGACTACGGGCTGGCGCTCGCCTACTACGCGGCGGTGCAACCCGTGCTCAAGACGCAAGAGGCAGTCGAGCTGCTGTTTGAGGCGCTGTCGCGCACCGACGTGAGCGAGGCGTTTTACTACACGCGGACGCTGGCCGGTCCGGCGCGGCAGCAGCTGTTTGAGCAGCTAGTCGGGTCGGTGCTCAAGGATGCGGCGGCCAGTGGTGCCGCCAACAACAACAACAACAGTGGGGGCGGGCCCGGCAACCTCGACGTGGCCGGCCGGTCGGCGGAGCTGATCAGCCTGCCGCTCGACGCGCAGGAAGAGGTGTGGCTGCGGGCGTACCTAACGGTGGGCGAAGGCCGCAAACTCAAGCGTGCCAAGGACACGATGATTATGAAGAAGATTGTGTCGGGCGACGTCGACCTGGGCGAGGGCAGCAAGAGCCTCGGCGGGCCCTGGGGCATTGTGCTGCAGGGGTTCCGGCACGAGACCGGCGGTGAGCAATAGGGTGCGACCGCCGGCGGTGCCGTGCACACTGTGGTCGCAAAGGAGGACGGTGGCGACAACGGCCATGGGAGCAGCGAGAAGAAGAACGAGCAGCTGGCGCGGTCGTACCACGAAGGCCAGCTGATTGAGCTGTAAAGCGCGCATGGTTTTCATCTATTTTTTTTGCACAGGAGTTTACAGGCAAAAGGGCTATTGGGATTTGGGTTGTTTCTATTTTTCAGCAAAGGACATGGCATAGTAATACACACTCTCACACTGTACTTGGTTGTTTATGTCTTTATTTAGTGCCAGGAGATAAGGCGAAGATCAGGGGCAACTTTTAAGAGGGCCGTTGAGACCAACAGCAAAGTCGTATCAGAATCATTTACTCGTTAAACAACAGACCGTTGACATAGAATGGCACAAATACTCCGTGCTTGATTGTAGAATACAGAATCGAAAATAGAGGCAACACATGAAAAAAGAAGAAGAAAAAATATTCAGCCACGCCCGTAGAATTGATGAATGAAAAATGATAAAAAAAGATCCAATGTGCCAAGTCATATATACATCAACCCATAATTTCCTTCTTACTACACTCCCCTAGTCTCCTTTAAACTGCCCCCGCAGGGCATCGACTTCGCGCCGCAGTGCGTCCAGGTCTGCCAGAATGTTGTTGGCCACACCGCTCTCGTCCGCACCGGGGTCAACCCGGTCTTCATCGCCCTCTTCCGCCGGCGCCAGACCTTGGCCGTTGTTCCCGGCCGCACGGCGCACACTCTCCGAGCTGACCTTACGGGGCGTCGACGAAATCGATGGTGGCGCACTCAACAGCGTCGGGTGGTTGGTCGCATTCGCGTGCCCGGCCGGCGCGTCCATGCTGCCGCGGCTGCTGCCGCGCTGGCGGGTCGGCGGCGGCGGCGGCGGGTGGTGGGGTCCGACACGGCGTGCGATGGCATCGAAGCTGGCGACGCTCGACGGCCGGCCACTTCCACTACCAGTACCACTCCCGAAGCTACCGCTGCTGTCGGTCGATGCCAGCGCAGCGGGGCGGCCGTCCTTGTGGCGAACAGAGGTGTTGCGTGCAGGCGGTGGTGGCGGTTTGGGCAACAGCCGGTTTGGCACGGGCGTAGACGTGCCGCTGCCGCTGCTGCTGCTGCCGGTCTGCGGTAGCAGAGATGGCGTGCTGCTACCAGCTTGCAGGCCCGCGACGCCAGGTGGTCGGTCGTTGTCGGAGAGGGCAGGGGGACTCAACGCGGGTGTAGATGCGGAGGCCTGCAGTGGCGCGGCGAACGAGGACGTTGACGGCCGTGGTGCGTGGTTGGCGCGCCGGGGCGGTGGTGGTGCCGGAACGTTGACACCGGGGTTGGAGGCTGCATTGACTGCGGCCTTGATGAGGCTAGATGATCGTGAACGCGAAGAATCCAGTGAAGACCGTGGCGAACCGAACGGAGATTTGTCATGCTGTTGTTCAGGCGCGCTGCCGTCGCCAGACAACGAGGCGTGCGCCGGCGGCGCTGGTAGAGGAGGCCGCTCGTGGGGAGGGTTGGACCGGCTTTCTGTGCGGTTGTGGGCGGCAGCTTGCCGGCGTGGTGGTGGGGCCGGTGTAGGTTTCTTAGGGTGAGGGGAGGGAGTCGCTGTCGTTGTAGCCGGCACGAGAGGAACTGGCGTCGCAGAGGAGGACACCAAGGCTTCTGCGCCAAGGTCGGAGATCGGGTGCGAGGGTGAGAACTCGGTCGAATGTGACGCGTTGGGGGGTGTTAGGGGCCGTGGTGGGGGAACCGCCTCGTCCGGCGCCTCGGGGTCGAGGTCGACCTCGGGCAGCTTGCCTGCGGCCTGGCGGTCAAAGATGCTGTCCATAGCATCCTCGTCATCCTCGCTCGCGTTTGCAGACCGGCGCGCGGGTGGCGGCGGCAGGGGTTTGTTAACGTCTGAGGAAGGCGACGACAGAGTCAGGTCCTCGCCTCCGCTGCCGCCCTCCTTCGCCGGTGTCTTTTCTTTTGACTGCGCCTTGATCAGCTTGCCGTGTCGCGAACTTGGCGGTGGTGGTTTCTTCCGCAAGGTCTGTCGCGGCGTGGGCTCGTTCGCGGGCGGCGAGCCGTAGATCAGACCACTGCGGTCGTCGTCGTTCTCGGAGATCTCATGCGACGTTCGGGGCGTTTCTTGCGCCGCTAGAGGCGCCGCGTCAGCTCGTGCAGGCGGCGCAGGAGGTGGCGTTGCAGCAGGGCCCTGGCCCGTTAACAGCAGCCGGCTAAAAGCATCCACGTCCAAGGTGGTCTTCCCAGAGGACGCTGCCGCCACCGCCGGGTCGGACTGTGCCTCGTCCGTGCTCGTTTGTCCGGGTTCCAGGTCGCCGAGGGTCTTCTGGAAGGGGTTTGGTGGTGGTTGCTGCTGCGCTTGGGAGGCGAAGGACGGGAAGGACGAGGTCGTCGTGGAGGTACCGCCATTGTTGTCGCGGCCGGCAGAATCGTCATCGGATTCTGAATCGTCCGATTCACTGCTATAGTCGTCGTAGTTGCGGACAGGACGGTCGTCGAGCAGGCCACCGCGCGTGCCATAGTCGCCAAAGCCCGTTGCGGGCGGTGCGCCTACCGGACCATCCGTCGCACCGGACAGATTGGAAGGAAACCGCGCCTCAAAGTCGGCGTCGACGGAATCGACCGAGGAGGGCGAGGAGGGCGGTGGGGACTGCACGCGCACCTTCTTGACGGGCTTGGGTTTCAGGAACGTCGTGGATGGTGGGGCCTCGGTCGACTTGGGTAGGGCCTGGAGGTGTTCGCGAAACGCATCGCTCGTCGCCTGTGGCCGGCCGTGCTGCGTATCTTGGTCCTCGTAGTCGAATGCATACGTATCGTCGGCAGCGGTGCTGCTGTTGCCGGCGGGTCCGGGAGCTCCGGGAGCTCCGGCGTGCGTGGCAAATGGGTGGGCGCTCGCGTCGGAAGGGGACTGAGGGAAGGTGGAGCTCTTTGCCAAAGAAGAGTGGGACGGGATAGCTGTTGAGGTGGTGTCCAAGGTCAGGCCAGAAGCGGCGGAGGAGGAGGTCGAGGAAGCAATCGGGAAGGTGCCTTTGCGGCGGAAGGGGTTGTTGGAGGCAAGCGATGGGTCGGCCATGGCTCCGGATGTGGGTGCGCCCGAAGTGCGCGCAGAAGTTGTGGCGCTTGTGTCAAAACGAAGAGGCGCGAAGAACGCGGAGAGGAGGAGCAAGAAGGAAAGGGGGGAGGATAGACAGGAACGGAGGGGCGGGTGAGGAGGAAGGCCTGCGTGCGAAAAGCGGTGGGGATAACAGCAAGGGGACTCGATGGGATGAGATGATAGGAGAGATAATTAGACAGCAGCGCTGTTCCTGTTTCTGTAGGGGCTGGCGCAGGGAGGAACTGAAGATCGGACGTGTCGGGAGCTGCGGGGTAGCAGCAGTTCAGCGCAAGCCCAGCAGCGGGAAATTGGAGATCTGTCGGTCTCGAAGGGAGAGCTCACAAGGGAGGAGAACCGGGCAACGGAGAGGACCAAAATCCGAGGAGAGGAAGGCGAAGAAGCCGACAAGGCGCGAGGGGTGTTGAAGAACTCGAACGAAGCGCCTGGAGCAGAGAGAGAGAGGGAGAGAGAGAGGAAGACGGAAGTGGAGAGGCGAAGGAAACGGGAGGCCTAGTCAATCCTCCATCCGCTGATGCCGCGCTGGTCGTCTGGGCTGGTTGCGTCGTTGAAGGGGATGGAGAGAAATGTGCTCAGGAAAAGACAGGGAAGGAAGGGAAAGGAAGAGACGAGAGTCGAGAATCGAGAAAAGCAAAGATGCGCTTTGCCTCGTGCTTCCCTTCTTCGTCCCCTCGCTTTCTCTTTCGCAATTGTCGGTTCGCAGAGCACGATTTTATCGCGCAGCGTAATGGTAAAAACGGCTGCCTTGTCCGCAGCGCGGATGAATCCACCTGGCTGCTGCTGGCTGCTCACGCCTCGTATTACCGTGCTTTAGCGGCAGCTATGACGCGGCGGTCGTCCGTCGTCAATCCGGAAGCGAAAAGCTCGTCTGCGGGATCCGTTGAGCTGTCGAAACGTCTGTTCGAGGCAAACATGAAGAAGTAAAGGCAGAAGAGAATTGAAGCCAAAAGAGGCCCAAAAAGTCAATCGCGACAAACGAATATGACGAGAAAAAAGGGAAGGAGGGAAATTGCGAGTCGCACCGGGAAAGCGCATAAATGCCATTTACAGGAGTCGGGAGCCGAAATTGACGGCCGCCCTTTCTCTTTTTCTTCTTCCGTCTTGTCGTGCTCATTGTGCCCGTCGCGCCTTCCTTTCTGTACCTCTTATTCTCTCCCGTGTTGCCACCCCTATACGACGTATATTAGGTGCTTTACGTCCAGGAGTTCAACTGTCTACATTCTGTCGACGCTCGCCTGCGCGCAAGCTCCTTCCCTTCCCACCCGAGCAGTACGACACAGAAAAGGAAAGAGGGAGCGCGCACATAAGAAGAATAGGGAAGGAGCGAGAAGACATTGAATGGCAAGAGCAAGAAAGGAAAGAGCAACAAAAGGCTCTCTATTTCCGGCTACGTGAGTCGCGCAAACACAGCGACACTTGGACACGATTGGGGCCGTCCTTGATGTTTGTGGTTTGACAGAGAGCGAGAACTAACTGCGATTGTCGCCGTTTGTATGTATCTGCGGAGCGGCTACAGGGCGTCGCACTGTACGACTGCTGCACAACGACTGCATGACGGCAGCACGGCATCGGTTGTCTGCAAAAGGAGGAGAGCAAGAAACAAGGCGGTTGTCAAGAACAAAGGACAGGACGAGTCGGAAAGGGCGATCGCAACAGCGAGGAACAGCGAGTAACAGGAAGCTGTTGGCCAGCTGTTGGTGAGCTGTTGGAGGAACCAACGCCCCAGTTTCGCCAGGCCAGGAAGGTGCGCTCTGTCAGCCCAACGATCGCCTGTACCAGCCGTTGAGGAGACTCTTACATCGTGGGCGCGTGGCATTCATTGTTCGTGGTGACGTTGCTCCCTCACTGCTTATGCTTTCTTTGTCCGCTGGCAACAGCTTTGTTGGGGCAGAACGGACAGCGCCCTGTGAACAGTGGCCCCACTTTCCCACCAACCTAACCTATATCTTGCACGTGACACTTACACGACGGTCCCCACCTTTTTGTGTGTGGATCGACCAACACACGGCCCAGACACCCCCCCAAAAATGTAAACAAAGAGGCGAAAACCGGAGAGGGAATGCCCTCCAAAGTTGTGTGCGCGATCTCTTGACCCTCGCCCTCAACCCTCTGCCCGATCGCAACAAGATATCTTTCGACACGAAATTCATTGGCTCTTTTGTTTTCCATTCTGCCTTCAAAGCGACTTGTACATTTTATAGAGCACGGACAGCCTGGGAGCATTGAAGAGCAGTGATCGGATCAAAATGTATCACAATCACGTGCATCGCGACATATCCTTTCGTCCCAATGGGAAAACAACAATTGCGACGCGTACCCCGCGAGCTGGTCTGATCTTCGCGTCGTCGGATCGACTTGGTGGTCCATGCGCTATGCAAATTGTGAAATTGCTGGAAGCGCGCTGAAAATTCAAAGCAGGACAGGGAGTGCGCGCGATAGCCCTAATCACTGGCAGCCCATCTCGCGATACTGCTCTCATAAGCCTCATCACGCATATTAAACACACGCGTCCAGTTTGTACGTTTTGAAAATGAATTTTGGTTAAACAGAGAGCCCTCGCCCGTATCCATACATAAAATACCGCAGCAACGCCCGTCGCTCGGGACGGGACGAACACATGAAAACGTCTGGCGTACATATATATCACGCACACAGCAGTACAGACAAAATATACCATTGCCCCCAGCCATCCCTCGCCTACCAATTAAAAACCGTAAACGCCTGATCGATCAATAGAAAAGCAGAAACCAAAAGAGTACCATCACACATAACTTAAAACAGAGACCATCATGTGCAGCAAGTTGCAGAATGTGAAAACATGCGCTCATGAGAGGAGGAAGAGAGAGGGAGAAGAAAGATGAAGTGGTCGGAAAGAAGAGAAGAAGGGGGTATAACACAAAAGAAGAGACGTGACATGAAAAACACTTGTAACAAATGCATTTATGCCTCGGCCTTCTTCGGTGCTGCCGCCTTCTTCGGCGCAGCCTTCTTCGGTGCGGCGGCCTTCTTGGCAGCGGGCTTGGTCACCTTGCCGGCAGCAACCTTGGGCTTCGCGGCAGTCTTGGGCTTCTCAGCAGCGGCCTGGAAAGAAGAGTGTTAGAAAATGCAACGCACGCAAAAAGGGGAAGAAAAAGACAAGAAGGATCAGGGGTCGAGGCTTACCTTCTTGGGCGCAGCCTTCTTGGGAGCAGCAGCAGCAGCCTCCTTCTTGGGAGCAGCCTTCTTGGGCTTCTCGCCCTCCTTCTTGGGGGCGGCGGCCTTCTTGGCAGCAGGCTTGGCCGCGGGCTTCTTCGCGACCTTCTTGACGGCAGGCTTCTTCACCTTGTCCTCCTTCTTGACGGCGGCCTTCTTGGCCAGCTTGGTGCCGCCGGACGCGCCCTTGGGCTGCTCGAAGACGCCCTTCTCAACACCCGACCGCAGAGCCTTGTTGAACAGCGAGTCGAACATAGCGTCGGTGACAGACAGGTTGTTGTTCGCCTTGACGAACTTCTTCAGCGATTGCCGGCTGTGGTGGTTGTTAGTCATCATTGTTGCGAAGAAGAAACTAGTGCGACTGCAAATATTTTCGCAGTCGCAATCGGAATTCAAAAAAGGGAGAAGAAAGCTTACCTGGAGCCATTGCGGTCCTTGAGCTATTGTCGGGAAATAGCAATTAGCATGTGTCACGAGAAAAATAAGGCGGCGAGTTGATAGAGAGGGAAGAAGGTGAGAGGAAGAGGGGTGACGTGGCTAGCCATTCGCATCGCGACGTGGCAATTGATGCAGCAGGTTGCGGCGGCAAGCCGAGCCAGAAAAGGGCAGAAAATGCAGAAAAGAAAAAAATGTGACATTGCAAATCAATGTGCGAAGCAATGCTAGGAGAAAATGGCGGGTGGTATTTACCGAAACAATAGCATGCGTGATCATGTCCTGTCGCGATGGTTAGCAAAACGAAACATTTTTGCCTCATCGCAATCGCGAAATGGCGGTCGGCGCGCGACGCTTTCGCAAGGCCGCAAAAGCGCGCGCGCGTCTCAAAAAAATCGCAAGAAAAGGTAAACAAACCTGGTACGAGGCATGAGTAGCCTTGGGCTTGGCCGCAGAGGCACCATCGGTCTTCTTGGGAGGCATTTTGAAAATGGGGTGGTGGGTGGTGATTGAAAAATGGGATTTTCGAAAATAACGGATCGCTTATTGTCGCGTCGTGTATTTGTTTGTAGTTGAGTAGATGGATATCGGAAGGATACAATTCAGATTCAAGACTGTTGAAAAAGAAGAGAAGAGAGAAGAAGAATCGGAAGAGAGAACGGAAAAGAGAGAAAGAGGAGAGGAAGAGAGAAGAGAAAACCAGGAAAGGAGGAGCATCGGGGGGAGGGCGAGGGCGAACATGCGCGCCTGCTGGGCGGGTTGTTTATATATGGGAGCGGGGGTCGCGGCGCAATCAGTAAGTGCTAGTCCTTATTTTTGGGCTGGGCTTTTGGGCTGGGCGCCTTTTGGGGTGTTTTGCTCTTTCCTTTTTTATCCCTCCCCCCCTCTTTCCCCCATTCTCGCTGTTCTGTCTACCTTCCGTCCCCCCCCCCTTCCTTCCCTCCCGCTGGCAGTGCTACAGAAAAATAATAATAACAAACGCACTAAAATCACCCACCTGCAGGCCCTGGCACACCACGCGCCAGCTCTCACACGCACCCACTGCCCATGTCACTGGCATTATTTGGAGTATGGGTAGCGGCCTGCTAGACACATGCATGGGCGGCGGGCGGGCTTCCCGACCCTGACGGTCTCTTTTGAAGCTTTCTTGCGTCTTCCCAGGGTTGTGCCAGCGGTTTTCTAGTGGGGAACTGGCCGGCGCGAGTCCAGGTCAGATGCAATGCACGATACATGCAATACAAGGAAGGTGCGTCGGTATTCCACACAAAGACTGCCAGTAAGATACACCGAGCAACTACGATCGGAGGCTGCGGCTGCATAACGGTGAGAGGAGTGCGGCGTGCGATATAGAGAAGGAGCGACTGGCCTCAGAATTAGGCAGGCAGTGACGGCAGTACACGTAGAAACGCCTTGCCAGAGAAGGCGCGGACGACGAGGACACCGTGATGAAGAGGGCAGGCGCGAAGTGCACGAGGGAGGGCGAGACAACGGGCAGGGGAGGAACCTCAACACGCGCGCTTTGCGGATCAAGGAAGAGGAACGGCGGCGGCAGATGGCCCGAGCTTTCTCGAGCTGACGGCGTCCACATTTGATAATAACAAGAGAATCTCATCAGACAAAAATGTGCCTGCGCTCGCGTCCGCAAATTGGGGCAATCCCTAGTTGCACTCCCTTCTCCTCCTTCCGTTCTATCGCGCGGCCCCTCTATCTCGCGCCTATCTCCTGGGGGTAGGGAGCAAACGTCGAGTCTTACTAAAATACGTCAGAGAGGGAAGGCGCCATGGGCGAGGTAATACCCGCGTTGCCTCGCGTAGTCACCTCGCGCGCACCCCGTCATCGCGATGCCAACAGAGGGACCTAGGATACAAGTACATACGGCAGCGCATAGTGGGCGCCCTCGGTGTCGTTCCATTTGACCCGCCCGTTCCTGGAGAGCGACCCGCGTAGTCTTCGTGTTCTGCCAGATTATGCTTTTCCCGTCCATCCCTAGCATACCGCTTCTTCTCTCGTACCGGGTCTTTGAGGCCTGTGTTTCACGTTTTCCTGGGCCCTCGCGATATCCATGTTTCACAAGACGGGCTCCCCTACAACGATACCTGTCACACGTATTCACATGTATTCACACGCATTCGCGCCTCGTCATGTTGTTGCGCCACATTCGTTGCGCCGTATTGTGCCGCTGGTGTCACGCCCCCTTCTTCCCCTCTCTCTTGACGAGCAACGAGCAAAACGGCGTTCTTTCCTTCTGGTACGAGTAACCAACGTTCCTGATTCGCTACGACAGGCGACAGGTATCACACTCTTTCCATTCCACGCATGCTCACAATAATAATAGCGGTTGCACGTTTGCAGACGCAAGCCCCAACAAAAACAGAAAAGAGGAGAAAGGCGGGCAGCGCCACACCACCCATGCGGACAACATGCAAACAATGAACTGGCGAGAACCCAGCAAAGAGCCCAGATATCCAGTTTATTTTGGGGGTGAAAAGAAGGGTTCTGGCCTCGCCGCTAATTTTGCTCCATACCGACTCAAACCGTCACCATTTTTAGCGGGCGATAACGGGCAAGGCGCAGAAAGCAGAAAGCAGAAAATAAGGAAAGAGACAATGTGATGGATCAGTGACCATGGATGGGAAGGGGAGGGGAAGGTTTCGGGAGGCAAGGCCAGGCCAGGCCAGGCCCATTCGAGCGATAGATCAGCAGGACGAACGTGACTGGCGAGAAAGTCGAAGACGTCGAGCGACGGCCAATGTTCCACACACTGACAGCCCATTCCAGACAAGCCCGACCCCACTTGCCCGTCCCTTCTATCTGCACGTCTATCACAAAGGCCCCGGTTTTTCCTGTTCGCTCCTACAGTACCAGCTGCCTTTCCCTCTTCCTTCCCTTTCCCTCTTTTTCCCTTTTTTCCTTCCCGTGCTTCTTCCTTTCTACTACGTAGATTTCGTAATAATAATAAAATGTGCTCCTTTTTTCTGATTGGCTGCCCAACACAACAAACAACAAAAAAAAAAACACCTGACCAAGAAAGGCCGCCCCTCTCGTTTGCTGACCGTCCGCAATCATGCGCCCAAGTCGACTCGGTCCTTCCTCCCTTTTCTCCCGTTTTTCGCAATCGTCGTTCCTGCATCGCATCTCTTTCCTCTTTTCTTTTTTTTCTTTGCCTCCTTTTTCCCCTTTCCGCTTCCATCCCGACTCCTTGATGGCCTTTCTATTCCTGTGCGCTGTTCTACGAATGCGCACCTCGCCAGTATTGTTAAGACGCAACTCGAAAAGCGAGCGCGTACCGCGCCGCGATCGCGACCCGCTCACGCAATCACCATTGCATCTGCGATGCGTTGCTCGTGGGCGATGTGCTCTCTCGATGCGCCTGCCAGTCATGGAGACATAAACTGTGCTGCTGCTCTTGTGCCCGCACGCTTTCCTTCGTAGTCATCCTCTTTGTTCGCGCCGTCGTCCCAACGCGCGCCTTTCTGTGAAGCAACTCCTTTCTTTCGCCTCTGGCGATCGTCGTCATATGACCGCGTTTGGCCAGCGGAGGAGAATCCCAACGTCACGAGTTGACCGTGGCTGTTGTTCGTACTTTCCCTCTCGATGCTCTATTGCGTGGCGAAAACAAACTCAGGCAGAAGGAGCTCCCCGCGGCTCGATTCGCGTGTAGCTTTGAGGCTCTTTCCTTTCTCTCTGTTCTCTCTCTCGCCCGTTTCTTTCTTTTCCAATGCCTCTACGCGCCTTCCTCGTGTGTTTTGTTGTTGTTCCCGTGCAGTCACGCGTGTGGCTCGTGACACGCCTAGGCGCCTTCCTTCTCGTCTTCGCGACGTCCCCGGCCTTGTCTCGTCCGGCCCCTTTCCTCTGCCCTGCTAATTTCGCAATTTTACCCCTTTTCACGAGCATCCTTTTATTCCATTTCTTTCCTCTTTTCACTTCATTTCTCATACTATTGCAGCAGGGAGATGAATCGCCCTCTGGCTGGTCTTGGCCGGTTCAACAGCGAGGCCAAAACAAACGCGTTCCGATATGTGCGCGCGCCTACAAAGAATAGTCGCTTCAGCACAGAATATAATGCGTGGGACGAAAATATAGTCAGAATGTAATACAACTAAGGCTTCCATACATTTACGAGTTCAACTCGATGTATTGACACCCTGTTTGGTGTCGCGGCCGACTCGCTCTGCTACGTGCATCGTCAAGGCGAAAGCAAAATCAAAACAGGGCGTCGCGCGACGTGCTGAGGTCTGCTACAGCTGGCGCCAGCTGGCGGGCCTTTCGATGTTTTGCAGTACACAGGCCCCACTCTGCCCTGTTCTTCAATGGCGTTTGATTTGGCACGGGAAGGGCCCCATGGTGGCCCGTGCTCCTTCCAGTCCTTCTATCGTATCGTTCTCCACAGTCTGGCTGTAAGACATCCCAAATAGGCAATTTTCCGTCGAAACAAGCGTTTCATCTCGTTTTCTCACGCAAAAGTTGCATCATCAGTGCTTCATTTGTAGATATTTCTTCGTTTACGACGGTCCTCTGCTACTGGCTTATACTTTTATACTCTATGGGTTTTTCTTCATTTATTGATGTATATATTGTATGTTTTTGAAGTAGTATGTTGTTTGTTTGACAAACTCGAAAAAATTGAATAGAAAGCAATAAGAATTTTGGTCATAAATATAAAATAAAGAAACAAAAACAAAGAAACACGCACAACACGACACAAACATCACAAAATACCGAAAAAGTGACACGAACAATACAAAGTAAGACAAAGAAGGCATGAAAAATACTGAAAATATTATTCGGCCCCCTAAAGATGACGAATGTCGGTCGAAAGGTCTTGTTATTTTCTGAAAAACCTACACTCCATTTTACTCGCCGCACAACTCGGTGAAAAAAGCCAGCAGACTCAAATAAAGCACTGAAAATAAAGGAGAAGATACAATAGTATGTAGCGTACATAAGAAAAAAAGTACAAAAATTGCTGGCTCTACAGAGTGTATGTCGATGTCCTGCTCGATGTTCCCGAGCCCATGGCCAACAACAGGCAAAGGAGGATAAATAGTCGAACAGCGGACCACTAGCAGCAGAACAGGAGGCAGCTTCGATAAAGTCAAACAAAATAACCACGAGACGAGAAGACCCCCGTCTTTATGACAGCGACCCCCCATCGTGACATGGAGGGCATGAAGGCGCGTTATGCTGACCACGCTCCTGTTTCCTTGGGCATTTGAAGCAGACCTATGAGATGGTTTTTTCCAAGGTTCACATTCCCAAAGCTCGACAAGGTAGAACGTACAGGGCCGGGGCCAGTCAAGTACCATTAGATCACAAATCAACCACCGAGTATCGACGAGCACACGATTACACCGTGATGAACACCCGGGCTTCCCTGCCTAAGAAACGGATACACCCAAACGGGAACACAACGATACGAGAAAATAAAAAGGGAAGAGAAACAAACACAAGGACGGAGAAGCATATTTCAACAAACGTCTCACGGTGGACAGCTGTATTGTATGACTCGACAGCGGTTGTTGGCGTCGGCCTATGGCCTGTTCGCTGGAACGTCATTTTACAAGTTGAAGACGGAGAACAAGTTTTTGTAAATAGTTAAAGTACCATGCCGTATCAATTGATGAGAACCTATATATATGTGTGTGCGTGCGGTGCAACGCGTTGCGAACCTGCAAGAATAGTGCCAACCCGAGAAAACAAAGTAAAAACGTATCTGGAACGCCTCCTCCGAGCCATCTCTCGCCACGGCCCTTTTGTCTAGGGGGCGAGAGGTACAGAAAAAAACAGAAACCATGGAAACAAAAATAAAGCTCTTTTCGCGCCGCCCATGCAAAAGACTTGTGTGGTGTTGTTAAAACACGTTACGATAAAGAAGATGAGAAAAAAACTCGTACCCGTAAAGTAGAACGAAAATGCAAATGAACCGTAACCGCGCATGCCATAATAATCCGTACGGAAAGTAGAGAAGAGAATAGAAAAAGAAAAAAGAGCACAGACAGCCTGGAGGCCCCACCACCTAAATGCAAAACTTCTTGTCCAACCGGGACAGCGCGCGCGAGTCCTCGCCCGACGGTGCCGGCTGCAGGAACTGCTGAGACGTACTGCCGCCCGCCGCCGCTGCCGCTGCAGCACCGGCTGCACCAGGAGCCGCCACGGCGTTTTGGTGCCGCGGCGAACTGCTTGTGCTGTTGGTGCTGCCGGCGTTGGCGCTGTTGGGCTCCGAGTTGGCCGGTGTCGGGTGCAGCAGGGCCGACAGGCTGGCCTTGTTGCCGCCGTTGGCCGCCGCCGCGGACGGCGAGTTGGCGTTGGCGTTGCCATAGGTGGCTTCCGCACCAAAGTACACCTTGGACGGCGGCGGCTGCTGCTGGTAGGGCGGCGTCAGCGCCGAGGAGCCGGCACTGGGCGCGACAGGCGCGGGGATGGTGGTCGTCGCGGTTGCGGCGGATGCATTCAGGGCGGGCAGAGGACCCTGGGAGACAGGCGGCAGGGTGAGCCGGGCACCGGACGTGGGCGATGTCTGGTACAACGAGGGCCCCGAGGCGGCCGAGGACACGGGTGGCAGGACGGGCGGTGCTTGGTGGTAGGCGGACCGTGGCGAGTTGGACAGGGGGTGGCCGCCACCCGCGTAGACGTGGTGCATGGGCGGCGTGGTCCGGGACGACGGGCCGCCCATATTCTGTGGCGGTGGTAGAGGCATGCGGTCACCGTAGGGTGGTGCATGCGGTGGCGGTGGTGCGCTGCCGTACGGCTGATGGTGGGGGTGCTGCTGCTGCGCGTGCGGCGGTGGCGGGCCCTGGTAGTAGCCGGGCGGTGGAGGAGGCGGAGGAGGCGTCTGAGAGTAGTGCCCGGGCTGTTGTGGTGGGTAGGGCGCCGAAGACGTTGTGTAGTGGCTGTTGTAGGGGGGTGTGGCGATGGGCGACGGCGGCCAGGAGTAGCCCGGCTGGCCATAGGGGGGAGGGTACTGGTGGTGACCGTGCGGGCCGCCGGCGCCAGGGCCGAGTGGCGGTGGTGGAGGGTGGTGGGCGTAGTGCTGCGGTTGGTGGTGGTGTTGCGGCTGGTGGGACACGGGCACGCGCGAGACGGTGGCCACGGGCATGCTGTCGCTCAAGCTCGACTCCGGGTACATGCCCTTGACGGGGACGACGCTGCGCAGGCTCGGGTCGATGATGGGCTGCGGCAGGTCCGGGTCACCCGGCCCTGGTCTTGCGTAGTAGGAGATGAGGTGCAGGTGCTGGCCGTTGGAGGTGGTGATGCTAAACGACTGCTTCATCAGACCGTCCGCCTTGTACCGGTAGCCGTCGGGTTCGCCGTCGTCCTGGTCTTCGTCGCTGCCGCGGCCTGAGGAGTCTGGCGTCTTGCCCGACACCCGGCGCATTGTGTTGAAGCCGCCGCCGCGCTTGCCCTCCATCTCGCGGTAGGTCAGGAAGCTGCCGGACACGCGGCTGGCGCTCCATGACTTGCCGTCGGTCCACCGCCGCATGCCGGCTTCCCGCTCGTCCCACACAAATACGGAACCGGACCGGATGGCTTGCCGCTCCTTTTCAGAGAGGCGTCTCTGCACACGAGGCAACAGGCCTAATCTGCAGGCCTCGAACAGCTTGATGGCGTCGGCGGGCGTCCGGACCATGCCGTGGTACGTCTCCATGGGGTGTTTTTGTGTCGACATTTTCATTTGTGCTGTGTTGGGTGTGTATATGTTGTGAAAAAGATAAAGAAAGAAGGTCGTTTATCGGTTCGGTCGGGTTTCTCGACGTATCTAAGTCGCCCAATCGCGAACTTGGACACTACCACCCACGTCGCTTGCTGTCGACAACGTGTCGTCGCTGGTTTGTTGATTTGAATTCTCAAGAAGCCCAACTTCTTTTTTGAGATCGAATGATATGTTGATCAGATGCCGAATTGGCCGCCGCAAAAAGTCTTGATGGGATGTCCGAGTATGTGTCGTCGAAAAGAAAATCGAGTATATGTTCAGGCCGATCGTAAGATGAATGGGATAAAGCAGCAGGACGGACGGGGAATATCAATATAGCGTTATCAGCACACAGGCTGGAGCGCTGGCGGGGGGTGGGTATATTCAGAATGACTGCCACGCGGCAAGCAGTTTTGGATGTGGAAAGGGCGCGCCAGTAGGGAAGGGTTGATGTGTGGCGTGCCAAGACAATGAGCGACAGAAGAGGGAGGCGATCTTGGCGCAGGCCCTCTTTTTTTCGAGAAGGATAAGAGAAAAGAGAGCAAAGGAAAAAAAGAGCAAGTGTAGTCGAGGTGGGTAAAATGGGGGGGGGGGGAAGGAAAGCTGAAACGCAGCTGCAGAGCCCTAAACGACTGCAGAAGTGTTTTGTCGGGTTCGTGATAGAAACGGTGGACACGGACTTTGATGACGTTAGCTTTTTATTCTGGGGCTTCCTTCAACTGTTTTTGTTTTGTTTGTTATTGAGCACCCTGAAGAAGAACCTGAGACACAAGTAAGAAGAGAGAGGAAAAGAGAAAAGAAAAGCAAAAAAAGGAAAGACAAGGAGACAAGAGGCTTATGAGTGGGCACAAAATTCAAGAGGACGGAAATGATGTGCAACGCAAAGTAATAAATGGTAGGAAGGGAAGGGAGGTGTGAGGGACGTTGGGACTTTGGGAAGTTGAATGGAGGTAATGGTAGGAGGGAAAGGTAAGATGGCAAAGACGGGAAGGGAGTTGCAACGGAGGAGACAAGACAATCAAGAAAAGGTAGACAAGAAGGTAAAAGGTAAAAAAAAAGAGAGGCAAATGATAGCCAACCATGGAAATACGGTATTGGCTGATATTGGTCACTTTGTTTTCCCTTTTGCCCTTTGCCCTATTGTCTGTCCTTCTTTTCCTTCTCTGTGAATGCTTCTTTGGGTTCCTTTTTCGTGGTGTGGAACCATCCCGCAGCGGGCGAAACGCGGAGGAGTTCGAGACGTGCAAGGGTTTGCGTGGTGTATGGGGACGGGGTCTGGGTGCCGAAGGCCACGCACGCACGCACGCACACGCCAGAGAAGACCCCCCTGGCACACGTTGCGGCGCTAGAGAGACGAGAGAACAACCAGAGGCACCCAAAAGACACCCAAGGAACGGACGAAATTGCTCGATCAGGAAGAGGGGAGGGAGAGGAGAGTGAAGGAACAAAAAAGCCAACGAGCGGAAATGGGCACATTGTCGACCCTTGGTCGACCCATGGATCGAGATACACGACCAAAGCCTGGAGTAGGGACCGTAGAGAGAGATAAAGAGAGAGAGAGAGGGTGAGAGACGAAGAAAGAACGGCCGAAGACGACGGACAGAGCAGAGCAGAACGGAGAGAGGATCGATCAGGGTAACAGCCGCTTTGCAACAGAGCAGCAAGGGCTCGGCGGATTTTCCAGCAAGGCGGTAGGGCCCCTCGGGCCAAAACGAGGATGCGAGGGTCAGACGGTCGATCATGAAAAAGGGAAAAATAAGAAGAAGACGAAAAGATGGGTCAAGACACATCATCCGGGGGTGGTCAATCATGGACCAGGCCGAGTCAATGGTCGATGGTAAATAGTAGATGGCGCCTAAAGTTGCCCGTTCTGACCGAAGGTAAAGTGGTTGCGGTGGTGGTCGTTGTGGTGGTGGTGGTGGATAGATTGCGATACGCACGTTTGCTTTTCCCCTTCCCATTCTCTGCAGTTCCAGTTCCAGTCGCAGTCGTCCCGCCAGGGCGTGTCGGCTTTCCCTTTGCATTGCAGCCCCCAGCGGCAGGATGTTTTGTTCCCTGGGTTGGGGGAGAACAAAACTGCCAGAAGGATGCGAGCGCCTTGACAGGAGGCAAAAGCGTGAAAAGGCGAAGGAGACCAAAAAGAGAGCCGAAAATAGAATGCAACAAGCCACGCGTGTCGTTGATGCCAGATCTTGCCAGCGCTGGAGAATGACACAACGCTGCGAAGCAAGCTTCATTTGTCGAGGATTAAGGTTAATCGACCAGGCGATGCTTGTTGACGGGGGACGGGCGCATCTCTTTTTTTGTCGCTTTCTTCTTTGCCGTGCTTGGTTGTCATGGGTGCGTTGCTTGTTTCGTCCATATGTCTTGGTTTGCTTGGTTTGCTTGGTGTGCTTGCGCAGGATGGTCGTCGTCCTCGTCCATTGCTCGTTTGCCTTTCCCCTCTCACGATTCATGCCGCTGAGTGCTGGCGCTTGCCAAGGGCGATCATGGCATTGCGCTGTGAATGGCTGCTGACGTGGATGTGCTGACGACTTTGTTGTCTCTCTTGCTGCTCCAGGCGGTTCGGTTCATTGTCGTCGGATCTCTTTGGTCGGTCCTCTCTGGTCGGTCCCTCTCTGGTCGCCTCTCTGGTTGACGTCGTCCAACTATTCGTCTCTGCTCGTCCCCCCTTTTGGATCCATGGATGCTCCGTGTGAAGATGTTGAAAATGTGTGCCTAGCAAAGTGGGATGGATGGTCCGGGCCGTGGTTGACTGAAGTGTGGGTTTGCTGAGGATGGTGCGGATGGTGCGGACGATATCGACGAGTGCCGATGATGCGGACGGCTTGTCCATGCGACAGGCCTCTTTTTGTGTCAAGGCCCCGGCCCCTGGTCGGCCATTGTCCCAGACAAGAGATGTGAGAGGCACACCGCAAAGGGAGAGACAGACAGGCCTCGTAAGGTTGCGTGTCGTATGTGCTTGGATGTTCATACAATACAGAATGCAGAGAGTGCATATTGTGTGTGCGTGTGCGTGCGCGCAGTTTGAGTGTGATGATTGATGCAGACGATGGGAAGAAACAAAAACAAAACAGACGCAAAGCAAAAACGGTGAAGCAGACACCCTGCTCTCTTCTCATGTGTGGTTCTTCTTCAGGTCACTGCATTGTTGTGGTTTACGTACCTGGTAATGGGATGTGCGTGCAATGACGTCTGAAGTTTGTCCGGGTGGGCGAGTGCGGAAGACGCGGCGTTTGTGAAGGGTTGATGTTGAAGGAGGAAGAAGAGGAAGGAGAAAGAAAGAAGAAAGGAACAAGAATGGAATATGGAAATGGAAAGAAAGAGGCAAGGGTGAGGACGACTCAACCGAAGGCGAATAAATCAAAACAAATGACCGAAACGACCAAGGAAGTCGAGAAAGTCCAGAAGTCTAAGAGTCGAGAACGAGACAAGACAAAAGTAGGTTTGTTGAAAGAAAAGGGTTTGGAAAGAGAGAGAGAGTGAGAGAGAAAGCCAAGGTTGCCAAGAATCTAGAGCCGTTCCCAAATGGGTTGCAAGGGGGTCTTGGAAGGCTTGGCTTTGCGGGTTGTCTTTATTTGCTCTGGCCCAGAAAAAAAGGTAAAATCGGTGGAAAAGGTAAAAGCTTGGCTCAGTTCTTGGGGTTCTTGGTACGCCCTCTGAGTTTGTAATTCCGTTTTCCGTTTTCTTTTTCCTTTCCTTCTTTTTTCCCTCTTTCTTTTCTTGTCGTTCGCGGTCGGCCGGTTGGTGGAGGTGAAGAGAGGGAGGAGAGGAGGAAAGGAAAAGGAAAAACGGAGGATGACGAAGACAAAAGGGACAAAAGGGGGGACGACGAACACAAGACAAAAAGGAAAAAGAAAGTTTAGTCTTTCAGTTCTGGCGTTCTGGCTGTCCTCCCTGGGGGGGCTTGCGGGCTTGCGTAGTCGTCGCTAGCGAAAGTGGGTGGTGCCCACCCAAATGGAAAGAAACAATAGAAAAGAATGCGAATGGGTGATGATGTGGATGTGGATGTGGTCGTAATCGTCGTAGACGTAGGGGTGAAAGTGGGATGCGAGGGCAAAAAGAAAAAAAAAGGTAAAAAAGGCTATCGGGGAGGCCAATCTGTGCATATCGTCGATTTTACCCCTTCTATCTTGCCTCCATCGTGCTTTCCTTCTTGACCGTTTCTTCTTTCCTTTTCTGGTCTCTTTCCTCTTTCCTTCTTTCCTCTTTTCCTTCTTTCCTTCTTCTACGTCGTACGATGTATGCCCTTCGCTGCTTCCCTTTCCCACGTTTTTGCAGGCCTGGCTGGGCTGCTCTTTCCTCGTTTCCTCTTCTCCTCGAACGGCCTTTTCTTGTGGCCTACGAGTACGAATCCCATTCTCCGTACGTTGGAAGAAGCGGCAACAAGTGGGTCGCGCTTGGCAGCAGGAGAGGACGACAGAAGAGACAGAAGAGACATGGGGGTGGGGTGTGTGTAGTAAAACCTTTTTTTACTGGGAAAAAAGTAAAAAGTTGACAGGGAGCGAATGGGCGAGGGCAAAGCTTGCGACGGCGTTGCGTCAAAGTCCTTACGCAGCATATTTGGCGGCGCTAATACAAAGGCGCCAGGGCGCCTGTCTACAGGCCTGTCCTGCCTGAAGGATGAGGAGCAGAGCTTATTTGGGGCCTATTTTGGGTGGCTTGTCCGGAGGGAGGTGTGTTGCGTAAGGCATCTGCTAGCTTGACGGGGCCCAGGTGGAGCTCTTTATTTGGGAGAGGAGGGAAATAAAATAAAAGGAAAACAAAAATAAAAACAAAAACTTTAAAGGGAAAGAGGAAATGCCTCTTTTTGCGCTGCGTGCTGAGAGCGCTGAGAGCCAGTGAGCTTCACAGAGAGCGCTGCCAGTTGAGTTGAGCGTCTCTGGGCGGGCTCTCGGCAGGCGAGTGGCCGACTTTGTGGGGTGAAAAAAGCGGGCCACATGGTGGTGAGGGTGCTGCTCAATTGTTGTGGTGTGTGTGTATGATGCAGAAAGACGGCCTTTAGGGGAAAGAGCGAACCACAGCAAACCAAGCTTTTTAATTGAGCCCCCCTTGTTTCCCTCGTTTCCCTTCAATACAAGTATCTTACTTGCAATACTTTTGACTTGTGAGAGAAAGGAAGGAGGGCTCAAGAGAAAACGGGCAAGGACGCACGCGCGCAACCAGCGGTTTTTGGTCTGGCCAGGCCTGGCCTTACGAGGTACGCTGAATGGCGCTGGGACAGATCACGGGGTGCTTCGGAGCAGTCAGTCCTGACTCGGTGGGGCTATGTATATCTTACTGGTATTGTTCAGGAAGGAGCCAGATGGGAAAGGAGAAGTAGGAGAAGTGGGAGAAATAGGAGAAGAAGGAAGGAGACAAGGTGAAAAACAGGTCAGAAGACGAAGGAGGAAGGAGCGGGCAGGGCAGCGTGAGAAGAGTGTGGTGAGGAAAGGTGGGGTGGCATGGTGGGAGGGTAATTGTGGTGAGAAGTTTAATCCTCTTTTTCAATCCTCTTTTTCTGTCTTTGCGTGAGATGCGCAGAGGTGCAAGACAAGACTCTTGGGTGCATGGCTGGCACTTGGCATTCTTTGCGTTTTGTGTGTGCACGCACAAAAAAAACGGCAATATCCTGTCTTCTTATTCCGTATCATTGCACTCCGTATTATTGCTTTGGCTCGCATCGCGCGGCTTGGCGCCGCTCCGTAATCCCCTTGGCGAGCCTCATATGACAGGAAAGGGCAAAGGCAATGGCAATGAGGCCACCGACAGCCAATGTGGCAAGGCCAGTCGAGTCTGTTGGCAACAACGTTGGCAACAATGATGAGAACACTTTGTTTGCCTTGTCTTTCTTGGCTTTGGCTGGGCACCGCTCCCGAATGGGTCGTTCGCCGTTCGCACGTCGCATGGCTCCTTTTGCGCGAGAGCGAAGAACAAAAAAGATGTCAGATGCTTGACTTGAAGTCTTGGATCTAAGCTTGGGTCTTGTCTTGGGTCTTGGGTCTTGGGGTAAGACGTCAGCGCCGGGGTCCCGGAATTTCATGTGTGAGGCTTGGCCCGGAGCAGGGCAGTCAGTAGTCCGGAAGTCAGGGAAGCGAGGGACGAAAAGAAGAAAGCAGCGCTCGCTCTCGCTATTGCACATTCCTCCGTCTGCGTGTCAGATGCAATACGTGCAATACGTCAATGCGACCACGGAACTTGCCATGACGGTCGCGTTGTGCTCGCCGGGCGGAGGATGCACCACGGAGATGAGATGCTAGGCAGGCAAGCAGGCAGGGCAAAGAGCCTTCTTTGCTTCTCGGATGCAAATGCAAACATTGCATACGCTGTCTTAATACGACGTATTGCATTGCATCCGTTTGGCGGGTTATGGCATGGCACTGACATCTCACGCTGATGCTCGGATTACATGTGGACGGCTACGACGTAGGTGGTGTGGATCGAGATACGCGTAATACGCCCAATCCGGATGGCGCCGGAAGACACAATGGGCGAGAGATTGATGGGCAGGTTTAATGCACAGGTTGTGGTGAGGTGCTACGGCGCATCGTCGCTCAGCCGAAGTCGACAGTGGGAGTCAATCGTGAAGGTCGGTAGCGGGTTTGGAGAATGTAGAGAACGTTCAGGGCACTTGTCAGGAAGATACAAGTAAAGAACAGGGACCATTGGAACAGTGGAGATTGGCAGAGAGCGGACATCTTACGAATCCGTTTGGAAACGCGCGTGCGTGGCCTCTCCACACCCCCCTTGTCCCGAATCAAGCTCGCTCAAAGGAAAAGGAGATAAAAAGGCAAAAAGACCAGATGCCAAGACTACCGAGTGGATTCGCCGCATTTCAAGCTTAAATGTGTCTTTGGCGGACGGCAGAAGGTGCGAGGGGGAGGAAATCGGGCGCCTGTCGTTGGCTGGCGGTTGGTGCTTCTGTTGGCCCTTTCCTCGCGCTCGCTCTTTGCTCGTTTCTTGGCTGCTTGGCTGCTTGGCTCGTTGGGTTGGCCAGGCTCCCTCCCGATGTTCGCCGCCACCGTTGTTTTGTGCTGTCTTTATGTCGTTTGTCTTTTGTCTTTTTCTGCTTGTGCCAATCACTGCTTCCAAGCGGCCAAGTAAGATGCCAAAAGGGATGCGCACTTTCTTGATGCGCCGATCGCCATGATCAACACGTCGGCGAATACCAAGAAAAGGAGGCCAACAGACGTCCAACGTCCAACATCTACCGGCCCTAATTGCCCAACTGCCCAACTGCTCCAACGCCTCGGCATTTCGTGAAGCCAAGCAACCAAGCAAACGACCAAGATGTTCATCGTCGATGGTTGATCGCCGCCCATGACTGTTCCATTGCAGCAGCGTGAAAAAAGGCCAAGAGACGAGATATCCTACAATTTCCAAGTCCGACGATAAGAAGAGGGAAAAGACGATGAGCAGGTGAAAGTGAACGCAGCGCAGCTCGGGTAACGAAAGGCGTTCCGAGTTATTCGGACCGGAGTATTTGATAGAAATCCCCGTTCCCAGACACTGCTCTGTCTGTTCGTATTTCGCGACCGCCTGTCAACGACGGTCGATTGCCACAACTGGACGCACTTGGGAGTCGTATGCAGGTCCCGACGCAGCCGGCAGTTCTTGCCCTGTTTTGTGGACAAACGATAAACGACAGCCAGGACAAAAGGTACCTAACCCGCGCCCGCACCACCGACACGCCCCTCGCGTGCACTTTCCGGGCGTCGCTGGCAAGGAAGGCTCGTATCCCGATTTGTACATTACCTGCGTCGCCCTGCGTTGCCCTGCGAAGCCGGAAAGTCTTGAAAGGTTATGCTTATATTAAAAATAGCCTGACGGTGACTGAGTTGCAAGTATCACTCCGTACTTTTAACGCCCGTGCAGGTGATCTTGCCAGTGGTGCGCGTCTTCTTGCTCGTTTCTGCTCCTCTTCATTTTGTTTTGTTTCTTTATCTTCCTTCTTTTCCTGTCTGTTCTTTGCCCTGCCCTGCCTCTGATTCATTTCCGCCGCGTGTCGCCCAGAACACGACGCCCCGTGTGCGACGCTGGTTGCCCCAAAGCCCGAGAAGTGGATATACGGACAAGGAAAGAACGACCAAAAAGAAGGAAGGGGACCAGGAACACAGAACAGGGTTTTTCCAGTGTCGCATTTGGACTCATGCTGATCGAGTCAAGGTTGGTCAAGGTTGCGGTAGGAAGAGGGGGAGACGATCCGTCGTAGAAGGAAGATAGAAAACGGACGCCTCTTTGCCGTGCTTGCACCAAAGATCGGACCGTGTCACAAAGATCCGAGTAACCGGGTTGCGAAATTGAGCCTCCGTTCATGAAACGGAGCCTGCTGGTCTGTGAGAGAGACATTTGCAGCCTTTTACTCCGTACTGCCTGTCCGTCCGCCTTGTTCCTTTTTCCTCTTTGCCCCCCTGGCCGCCAAGTCCTCCTGACTCGATGGCGGGCGGTTGTTTCAAAACAGAACAAAAAGACACCAACCCATGATCGTATTCGCAAGATAACGCGAGAGCGTATTGTTTGAGCTTGAGAGTGAATTGAACGAACTTTCCAGCATGCGCATCCCTTCCGCGTGGCTCTCGACACGCGTCGGGCAGGGCAAGGGCCAGCATGAGGAAAGTACTTGCTGCAAGTACCTTTGTACCTTTGTACGCAACGGATTGAAGACCCGCTCAGTTTAAAACGGCAAGAGCCGATCGAACCGATTTTGGAGAAGAAAGCGAGGAAGGAACGAGGTGAATACTTCGAGAGCGTGCATAACGAGCATCGACAAAAAGTGGGGATTAGAGTACCTGACGAGCTTGAGTACCTACAGGCGCTCCAGCGCTGCCGATTATCCTTTTGTGACGCGTTTCCCCTGGTTTGCCCTGCAAAAAGGATACTTTGCTACATGTCAGCATCGAGCCAAAAACGTTTTCTCTTTCAACGCTCGCACCTAAATATTGAAAAGGCTGTTGGGGCTGCCCAATCGGAGCAACGTTTGCCGAAAGGGGCAAATCGCCAGCCAAAAAGGACGATGGACATAAATACGTCGTAAAGACAAAACAGATCAAGAGGCCAAAGACAAGGGATACGAAACAAAACAACGGCCGTTGTGCGGCCGACGTTGGGCAGATGGAGATGCACGGTCGAGAGTCACAACGTGACAGGGTTGCGACGGCAAAAGAAGGACAGGAAGAACAATGGCAACGGGAGGAAAGAAGAAAAGAAGACAAGAAGAGAAGAAAAGGAGAAGGAAAGAAGCAAGAAAACTCCCTTTGCCGCTTGTGTAGCGTGTTCATGTACATGTTCATGTCGACTCCTGCCGTGCATCCTTCTCCTTCGGTTCATAGTGGGTAGGACCGTCTTTTGACAAGAGGACGGGTTGTATCGAGGTACACATCGAGGTACAGACGGTGGTACGACGTACAGGTCATGAAAGCGTTTCTGTGCTTTTGTGTTTCTGTGCTTTTGTGCGAGGCGGCCGACTTGCCCATTGCGGAAAGAAAGTCGCCCAAACGGGTCGAGGGCAAAGAGGGAAAGAGAAATCTGAAGATCACCGTACGAGTCCAATCTTGTCCCGAGTGTCCCCTCGTTCAACACAGCCACAACACGCACACGTAAGACCACTGGCGAATAGCCCCTGCCCAGCGTACTTCGCTCTAAATCACATAAAAGGAGAAAACAAGTGGGCAGTCGGTTTGGCAGCCAAATTAAGCTGGTATTCTTACAGTACGCTGAGACAAAGGGAGACATGGCCAAGGCATGCGTTGGATCTTTATTTTGGTATTTATTTTTGGAAAGAATTTAAGCTTACGATAGGAGGCGTATTGTACGTCGTATTACTTGTACATATTGTCTCTGCATCTTCTCTGTCTGTCTCTCTCTCAAGACCTGTGATTGGGAACGACGGGAGACAGATGGGATCGTGTCTTGGCATGGCCAGGCCCAGACCAGCCAAGAGAAACGTATTGAGCTGCACTGTCAAAGAGTCTCGAACGCACACAAAAGATACTTGTCTACTTGCAGCAGTAGCGCTGGCTGGTCAGTGTGTCGGAACTGACGCGTCCCCCAGACATTGGCGTCCTCTGGCGTCCTCTCCCAAGAAAAGGGGCGTTCTTGGGGCGTGCCCAGAGCGCACTCTGCTGGGCGCTAACTTGACAATGGAATTCACGACGGCCAAGACGGAACGACGACAAAACAAGAAAAGGTCAGTTGGAAGAAGAGCCGGCAGTAGATACCGATCACCTGTTTTTCTTCTTCTTTTGTGGTCCTCTGACCACCAAAATCACCCTGTCACCGCCACCGTCGTATTGCACTTGGGTATTGTATTTTGCCCCATCTTTGACAGACACGGAATTTGCCGTTGACGGGCTCTTGCGGCGACTGAAAGAGAAAGAAAAGGGGTAAAAGAAAAGAAAAGAAGGGAAGCACGGCAAACAAAGCAAAATAATAATAATAATAATAATAATTCAGGGCACGCCAGGGTTCAAATGGTATCAACCCAGCGTTGCAGGTATCCTTTTGTCGTCTGCATTTCTGGCATGTACAAGTAGAGGTCCCTTTTCTTCACATGATTCGATCGTCTTTGACGTCTTGGGTTACAAACACTTCTCAGGAAAAGAGTACCATTTGAACAAAATAAACTTATGGCTGAAACGGGATCGTCTGTCCCTTTGTGTGTCTCCTTGCCCTGTTTGCCTGTTCCAGACACGCCCCTCCTTCTTTTCAAGAAAAATGCAGTCTGGCAGCATGCTCGTCCGTCCATCTACCGGAGGATCAGAGCTTGGCGGGAAGGGAGGAAAAAATACGGCAAAGAAGGTAAAAGCTGGTGGAAGCATTCTTTATCTCTTGGCACACGGGAGGTCGGTGGGGGGGGGGTAGGTATTACCTCTATCCCGCGTCGACAGCGATCACAGCGCTCACAGCGCTCTTCACTGCTGCTACAGAGTCATAGTACATCGTGTAATTACTCTGTACTGCTGTTGTAGCACTTCCCCATGGAAGGAAACGCGGAGCGGGCTACTCCTAATTTCTCCTAATCTCCATGGCTGTCTTGGGCTCCCCATTGTCCCCATTGTCTGTGTGTCTCAAAAGGCAAGATGCTCCGCCGGGGGGGCAGGGGAAAGGGACGGCAGAATAGAAGAACGGAAAAGAAGCGTTAGGGAAGCACAATGTCAAGATACACAACGTCAACAGAACGGTTGTTGCGTCGTACAACGACAAGTACATTTCTCACACAAAATCCCAGACGGGTATGCCGCTGCATCGAGCCGGTTAGAGAAGCATTGAGGTCGGGAGCACGAGAAAAAGGAATATAACAAGTTCAAGCAATGGGTGCACAAGAAACCGAAGAGGGCAATAGAGACTCCGAAAACAGTCGGTGGTTGGCGCTGTAAGACGCTTTCTCTCTCACTATACTTTTGTTTTATTCGTGATTGATCACTATTCTATTTTCTTAGATAAAACCCAGTTTTTCATCTTCTTTCACAGTCCGTTCTTGATATTCTCCTACATCTCAAACCAGGACACTGTCGTTCTCCCGGTTTCACCAAGCGGGCTGCGCGATGTTTGTGTCGTCCTTGTCCCTCCTGTCGTTCGTCGTCCATGCCAGTCATTTCGTTTCTATTGTCCCTGTTTGGACATGCAAGCATATAATGTGCGTGCAAGTGCGCATTACTCGTACTCCCTAGTGCTCATCGTATGCAGCGTATCAAGAAGATCAACGGAAAAAAGGCCGAGAAAATAAAGGCAACGCCAAAGAAAAAGAACGGGTGCCAGCAGCGTCGCACCAACGCGGGACAATCAAACCTTTTCTCGTGCGTAAGGTCCGGTCCATGGATGCAAGACTGTTGACCTACGAAGTACACCGCTGTAATGCTGCTGTGATTTTCCTCCTCTTTTGACAGGTGCAACGCTGCAACGGCCGGATTCAAACTAATTCTGATCTATCCCATCCTTTGAACTGTGTCCATCTGTTCATGCTTATCCCTGGAAGAGCCTCCTGGGTAAGTTTGTTCCCTCATTGCACCCACGAGCCTGAACCCTACTATCGACTCAAAAAGGTGCATCTTTACCCGGCGGAAGGGCCTGCCTGTGAAGCAAACATAATTGAAGTTGGAGGTTTTGTCCTTGTGCGTCGTATCAAAAGCGAGTGTCACGGCTACGGTGCAGATGCAAGTACAAGTAGATGCAGACCAGGGTTCACCAGGGTTCGTCGTCTCCCCGTGCTGTGGCCGATTTGGCCGAAGCGGCCGAATTAAGGCCATGGGAGGGTGTCCAGGGTTGGGGAGGTGGAAAAAGAGAAAATAAATCATATCCCGGGGCATAGGGTCACCTCCATTGAAAAAGATTAGAGTTGTCCATGAAAGCACAGAATGCCATCATTTTGCAGATTGAGCCGCCTTCGTTTTTGCAGATATACGACGACACCCTCTTTGGCCTCCTGTTTGCCTTTGATTGCTGCCCTGCCAAGCGATGGCGTATGCGTTCGCAAGAATCGGCGAGCACATGCGGCGAGCATGCGGCACATTCATTAAATTTGCAAAGATAAAGGGAACAACGCCAGAGCGACAAAAGCCTTCTCCCAAATCCAGGCCGTGTCTTGTCGGTCCCCAGTGACATCAGTCTGCCGCTATTTTCAATGCTGTTTAATCTATTTCATCGCCAACCGCACCCGGAAAAAAGAAGAGCAACAACAAGCGAGCCTTCTTCTTCCTATCCTCGTCCTTCGGGACCGAGAAAGGGCGGTCCCGCTGTGCGTCGAGCGTTCACAAGCACTTGATATCAGATAGATGAAATCAAATAGTAAAAAAGATAAACAAAGATAAACGTTGAAGCTCGGATGCGGCATCAAGATAACGGTTAGTTGAGGTCGACATTTGGGAGGTAATACCTTCTGTGTCGCTCGCGCCTTCCTCTTTTCTGCAAGACGTCAAAGTCCGCGCCTGCCCCTCTTTGGCTCGTACCCTGGTCTGCCAAGAGATTAAAAAAAACGTGCCACGAGGGCCCCACTCTTGCGCGCCGGCCGCCGTGCTCCTTCCTCTCCATTTTAAACTTCTGAGCGAAATAAGGGCAGGTGCGAAAGGGAAAGAGGGCAATGGGAAAACGCCGGCCGTTCTGTACGCTAACCTGGCCAAAACGGCAAACACAAGACCAGGAGAAAGGAGTACAGAGGACAGATCCTCTGAGCTTCTCTACCTCGATGACGCTTGTCTGTGACTCGCACAAGTGAATACGGCGTATTGGACAAGCGGATTACGACGTCTCGACGGACACGGTCGACCCTGTCGAATGGGGCATGGCGTTGTGTTGTCGTCTGCTGAGCAGGAGGTCATTTATTGATTGTTTTTTTCGGGACAGTCGTGAGCTGAGATGCAAAGCCAGACCGACGTGAGAGCCACCATTGGAGGATCTTATCAAGCTTCCCCCTCCCTCCAAGACGCGATGCCACTGCATCTCCTCGCAAAAAGATTGCAGCATTCGCTTGTCTTTCCTTTTTCCAGGACCAGCCCTTTTCCAGGACCAAAAAAGTGCATCTCCCAGTTGTCGAAGGGGTACGTAAGCCAAAAAGTGGAGGCTGCGTTGACGGTGCGTTGCAAAGTGCAAGCTTTCCCAGTAGCCAGTCAGATAAACTCTATGCGGAAGTCATCCCGTTCTTTTTCTGTTCTGAGAGAAAAAAGCCGGGTCTCCCGTCTTTTCACACCCCCATCCCCTGGCCCATCCCAGTTTTTTTCTATCTGTCGCACGCCCCCCTCCCCCTCTCTTCTTCCCTCCTTTACGGTTCCCGAGCCATGCCCAACACCGCTTAAGCTTAATTCCTAGGGGGGGGATGCGAAAGGAAAGGCCCAGAAAAAAAAGAGGCGCAAAAACGGACGATAAAAAGTCTTGGCTATTTTGCAAGGTAGTTGGGAAGTGTGCAAAAATGATTAGGGGGAGAGGCTAACAAAACGGGAAGGTAATAACGACGTTCTGGGAGAGCTGTCAATTGTGACAGAGAGAGAGACAATGAAGGCAATCGACAGAAACGTTGTCCAGGCAAGATATACCCCGTTCTGGTAAAAGTCCCCCCTTTGACGCAGCCATGGATACAGCCCTGGGTGCCATCGGGAATACGGTATTTTTTAGGGCGGTATTCCGACGCCGTACGGGCGTGTAGACGCCACGGAGTCTTGGGCTTTCTTTTTTCGCTTCCTTTGAGCACCCGTACGAGCTCCGTGATCCGTGCAGCATTAGTTCAGTCTTTTTTTCGACCGTTTTTTTTCTTAATTTTTTTTCTGAAGAATTGGTCAACTCTAATTAAGATTCCTAACAAAAAGCCCTTCTTAATCATACGACGTCTTTTTTTTGTGAAAAAGATGCACTGTTTGTTAACAGTGACGACTAAAGGAGAAGGAGATAAGGGAAAACGGAGATGGTGATGGGTGACAGAGTGGATGGTGACGGTGAGATTCGACAAAAGATTCCAAAACTGTCAGGATGACCCTTTCAAGGGCGGGCACAATAACACCTAAAGGGTGGCTAATACGAGTACGACGTGAGCAAGAAAAAAAGCCATCTTACTGATGATACGATGGCTTTTCCCCTTGGGTCGCTTCTTGGGATTTCTTGGAGAGTTCTTGGTCCGTTCTTGGACATTGCCCGTTGTCGATTGCCCAGCCCATCAGCGCTCTGGGCAAAGTCTGGGCAAAGACTATTGGCTGGGCGGTCTAGCGCTGAAGGTCACTTTTTTTGTGGAGGGAGAATAAAGTGACAGATGCTGTCAGAACACGTCAGATACGAATCTCACAGACGTGAGGTGGAAAGTGTTGGAAATAGCCCAGGAAAAGGAAACAAAATGCGAGAGCGAGCGTATAACGACGTTGAAATGGCGTTTGCGTATGGATATGGAGCAGGGCGCACGACGCAAGGCGCATATCAATCTCGGACAAGCCCTGTATCCAATACGCCATATTCTCGTCGGGGACTGGACATAAGCTTTTTCGCCCGCCGCACACTGCCCGCAATTTGTCTCGTGAAAAATTAAGGTTGTTCTTTGTGCGATCGGCCCTGTCAGCAAGCCCAGGAGCAGGGACAGGGCGTATGGGGATGGGCAACAGGCGGCGCAGTCATTTTCTCTTCTTGTTCTTCCCTCTTGTTCCTTTTATTTAGTGCCCGCCCGTCTCGCATTTATTTTCTGTTCCGTGTTAAGTGGGCGTTCACGAGAACATTGAAGAATTCAAATAATACAAAGTACGTCGTAGAGCTCGATCATTAAGCAAATTCGATCAGAACATAAAGAGGAAAAAATCAAAATAAATACAGAGAAAAAAAGGAGTCAACAATTGCTCACTAGTCGAAAAGATAACATATGTTCCTCTTGAATAAAGTGACCCAAATGGGACAACGCCGATTCCACAGACGATTGTCGCCCACTGATTTTATTGTTTTATTTGTGTTGGCCGTTCTTTTTCTTCTTCTTGGGTCCTCCCCACTCTTTTTTGTTTTTAAACTTTGGGTCCACCCCTCCCTACCTCCACGAGCTGACGCGGCCTCCCTCCTCGTTTTAGTGGGGAAACCCTTTTTTCCCTCTCCCGCCGACCGGGGGTCGAGAAGACAAGAGGGCCAAGAGGCCGCGAAAGGACAGAAAAAAGGTGCCGGGCCAAGAGCGACGCCAAGCCTGTGGTGGATGAGTCTATTTTGCTAGCCTCGGACGGAGGACACTTATTGTTGATGAGCGTTTTGACTTGCAGGTGTTGATGAGAGACGAGCATGCTTTTAATATTCCAACAGGATCGAGGAAGGACGACGAGATGGATACGGTGGAAACGGGCAGTTAGGCGTGCAGAGATAAAATAGAAGGATAAAATACAAGGCAATAAAAACAAACCAAAAATATAGAATAAAAGAATAAAAGAATAAAGAATAAAACACAACAAAGAACAGCACACCACACAACCGCATAATTCTGATAGAAGCTAAAAAGGGCAATGGGGAATATACACAAGATGATCGGCAATGTCGGATCAGCCCTCTCATACACAACGGTGCTCTTTCCAGTTTGCACACTTTTTTATTTTGTGCAACGTTTTGGCTGTTTGTCGTTCCGAGTTTCCTTTTTTTCTTCTTCCTTTCTCCTCGCTCCGCTCGTGAAAGCCCCTCGCGAAAAGATCCTCGTGAATGTCTTCACCGTTTTTCCTTTCCTTTTCCCTTCTTGGATGATCGACCCCCCCTCCACCGGCATTCGGCTACCCGTGGCCCACAAAACGACGACGCTTTCACGCTCTTCGACGCTCATCAGAGGAGGTGCACACTTTTTCGTTAAAAAGACTCATTCAAAACGACCAAGACGAGACGACGTCGCAATCACGGAGAGGGAGGGGGGAGGAGAAAAGAAAGAAGAAAAAGCTTGTCTTGCATGCCCCTCTTTCGAACCAATCTTGTTGTCCTTTCGTCTTTTGCCTTTTCGCCTACTCGCCTACTGACAACCAAACTTTCTCAACCCACGAGTCCGGCCCGCCTGGGTTCTGGTTGTTGTTCTTTCTGCATCCAGGCCGTGTCCGTCCGTGTCCGTGTCCGTATGAGTACAAGTACTTTGTAGATACCTTGCTTGTCTGTACAGTTCTTTGGTATCGTCCTGTCTTCTCGACCTTTGACATACGCAAGGGCGGCAATGTCGTCTTCCAAGGACACAATTATTGTGCAAGCCTGTCACACGATGCCCGTAACCAGAAGAGTGGACGACAAAAAGACAGATAAAGAAAATACGCTTACGACGTATTGCTGCCCCGAATGATGCAAGGCCCGTGGCAAAAGCGGTGCCGATTCATCCATGCTGTTCGCCCCCTCTTTCCTATCGTCTCTCTCTTTCCCTTTCACTTGTCTTTCTTCCTCCCTCCGTGCCGTGCGTTCCCCGGAACAAACGTGCCATTGCTTTGGTCGTGGGAAGGGGATTTAAGAGGGGTGTGTGAGTACGACGTACGCCCTCAATGAAGTCTTAATTCTTCTTCTCAATATGTTGGCGCAGGATTTGCGATTTACCTGCCCCCGTAAGATACCTTTCCCAAGGACTAACGATGCACCATCCTTACGGGGAAGGACATATTGGCATTACTACACTATTGCAGTATTGCACAGCCCAGTTGCAATTTGCGCGTGGCTCTTTATTTCAACTTTGTCAGCCCTCGCTTTCCCATTGCGGAAGCTCACACGGGACTCCAAATCTAAACGAGCCGTTCATTTGGATAGGAAGTGCGTTTACTTGAGAAATGACGTCTTTTGCAATATGCAACGGCAAAGGAAGGCTCGGGAAGGGAAGGCAGTATGGTCGTCTCTGGGTTTTTGGACTGAACATAATTTGTGTTCACTGTTCACATCGTTTGCAGAGATGCACCGGCCGGAGCGGCACTAGGGCACATCCGAGAGGCAAAACAAAGATTGTGCACTTGTTGTGTATATCCGCGACCACTTCTTGTAGGGGATAAAGGAGTTGACACCTGTGGAGCACGTCGTACGTCGACGACATCTTTACTCCGTACTAAGAATCGTTTTTGAAAAATAGGTATAGACTGGACCCATAGAATTGGCTTGGCCTAGAAATGCCATGGCGAAGACACGACGATGCACACACGGTGAGGGAGGTAGCATGGTGGAGAGACTTTTCGGCCCTTTCTGTCAAGAACGTCAAGGCGAGGATGGAGAAAAGTTGTTGAAGAAGAGGAGAGGGAGGAGGGGGAAAAGGCGGAGAACGGCAACGACGGTGTGAAGGCGCGAGGGTACGCCGTCATAACGCTGCGGCTCCATGCGATGCATGCGACGCCAGCGATTCCATGAGCGCATGCACCTTACTGGGTCCGACACCCTTTTGTCTTTTTTCTTTTCTTTTTGTTTTATCTTCTTTTCATAATAGCGTGCAAGTCTGGTCTTTATTGTGGATGCAGGCCACGCGGTGTTCTTGTGGCACTATTGCGTATTCGATGGGGAAATAGAGAATGGGGGAAAGGGAGAAAAGGAGAAAAGGAAAAGGAAAGGGACGACGAGGAAGATAAGTCTCGCTCAGCGGTTAAAGTGACTACGGAGTGCAGAGATGCACAGATGCAGAGCCAAGAGCAGATACTCAGAGCCCAGACCGACTGCCAAGCATATACTCGCCGGACAAATATGTGCTCCTGACGAGAACGAAGCTGATGGTCTAGACTGGCGAGGAGACGTAAAGAGAGAAGCCTGCAAGGACATTGACGATAGAGCGGAAGGCGACGAGGGCCAGTCCGGAAAGGATGAAGGGGAGAGAGGGTCCCCCAAAGTCCAATACTAGTAGCCCTGGGCTTGAACGCTTCGCCAAGAGAAATAGGGGGCCCAGTTTGCCATGTGTTTTTTTTCGGCTTTGCTTTATTTCCTTCTACTCCTTCTTCTCCGACTCCTTCGGTAGATGGGGAGTGTCCTAGTTGAAATACTAATTGTGGGCGAGATGTAAAAGGACATTTCCGTGCACCGACGCGTCCACCGAGACGGAGCTGAGGCCAACGAAAGTCCTTACGACGGACGCTCAGCAGGTATGAACAAATTCTCTTTGTAGAGCACACAACTGGCTGTCGCTATCTCTTGGCAGCTTGGCATTGAGAACCCGCACGAGCACATGCACACGCGCTTCGATTTGTACAAATATTGGAAACAACACTGGAAACAACAGCGGACGCGTCGTCGTACGTCGTAGGGGCTTCAGGCGTACGATGCTCCTCAGGACAAGGGCCCGGGACTAACTTGTCACGACTTTATCCCCCCTCCTCTTTCTCTTCTTTCCCGGCGCAAAATAAAAGAAACAAACGTGGGCTCGGTGTGGAGGCCGGGCCCAGAGGGGGGGGCGGATCTAGAGACCCAGAGACCCTGAGGGCTAGGAGAGTTTAGAAGAGGACCCAGAAAGAAAGACGCGCAAGCCGAATCCAAAAAGCAAAAAGCTAAATCCTAATTCACAAAAAGGGGGGCAGGGCGAGACGCCACACTTCGTAGATACGACGACGACCATGACGCAGAGGTGGAGAGAAAACGAGGGAGACTGAGCAATGGAAAGGGCGAAGATATGAGCACATTGCGTGTTTTGTCGTAACCGGTGCCCGTCTTCGTCGTCTCTGTCCACGAGTGTGTCGTCCTCGCCTCGTCGACTACGTCGACTTGACTCGATTCGACTCCTCACCCGCCGAAGCTTAACCGCCAACGTGGATAGAGTTAAAATTGGCAATGACGAGGCCCTAGCCCTGGATAAGGGGAAGAGGAGCAAAGGGGCCAAGCACTGACCACTAGAGACTAGAAAGTACAAGTAGCAGAGGCAAAAATAGGAACAGGGCGACGTACGATGGGCGCTGGACGAGACGACGTTGACGACGAGTCTGTAGGAATACGGAGCTGGTCCCTTCGACGAAGTATCTTGCACGCTGCTGTATCAACAGGCCGGCTGGTGGAAAGGACGACGCGCCAGGGAGAGAGTGAGAGAGTTTTGCGTCGTAGAGCTCTCAGCATTCCCTCGCCAACCGATGGCCTGTCGACTGGTGCCCGGTGTCTAGGCGTCGTCATATGTCTCTCATGTGAAGTCCTCCAGTGGAATGGCTTCTGATGGTCGTTGGTGGCTGTTGATGGCCACTCTTTCAGTGTCCTCTCCCAGTAGACGCCCTGATCCAGCGTGTCTTGAGGACTGATGATTAGCGATAGGTGCTAGGCGCCCGGATATCCTATGCCGTTGCGTACTCGTGTACTCGATAGACGATCGCTGTTGACCACTGCATGTTCTTGTCGTCAACGTTCGTATTGACTGACGCGGCCTCTCCCCCTTTTCCACTTCGTTCCCATCCCCGCCTCCCTCGTTTCGCTGGCTCTGGATGAACTACGAGTACGAGTTGACGTGGTTGATCTGCAAAAAAAGACTTGGGAATGAAGGCTGGGAGGCTGTGCATGATGTGGTCGTCGTGGTCGTTCGTGTGGAATTTGCTGCGGTGAATATAGCAGGCAATGCTGTGTCGGTCACTGTGTCAAGTAGACAATCGCCGCCAATATGGCCACTGTTATGACCTCTACTATGAGCACACCCCATTACTCGCTTCCCATTTCCCTTTTTATTGAAGCACATAAATTTGAGAAGACTTAATGTCGTCATTTTCTTTTTGCGTTCGGCGCCCAGTGTGCCGGTTTATCGTCTATGATTGTCATCTAATATACAGTAATGTAGTGGGTGTAAATTCAAATGCAGGACGGAAGAGGCTCTCTTTTTGCCTTCCGTGTCTCACGTTCCGTGTCCCCTCTCCTTACATGCTTAAATTAATATAACAATTACAAAAACACAAGTGTTCATGAAAAGAGAAGAGAGAGACCCCGAACCAGGAAAGCGGAGAGTGTGCCGGCGAGAAGAGAAAGACAAACTGTTGGTCGATGCTGTGCAGAAACAAGTCGTTTGGGTGTTGTTCGCAAGGTCCTTCGTTCCCGCGGGCGGTGCGGCGCCGACACGGCGTAGACACGTGTGGGAAGGGCGGCCGTTGAAAGTCGAACAAGCGAATTGCAACGGTTCGTCTCGTTGTGCTGTACACGTCCTTTGCCTCATGCCCGTCTCCTCTCCTGCAGGCATCCTTCTAACGTCCGCAACAGAAGCGCAACGAGGAGACGAAGAGACGAAAGGGCGGACTGACTCGCCGTGCTCTCCGTTCAGCCTAATGTGACATAGAGACGACGGCCAGTAGTAGAGAACAAGAGACAAAAGACGACCCGACGGTAAACGACAGCCCAACGGACGTAAATAAGAACGTCTCGACTGTGTTTGCCTCGCCAGGGTTGTTTGGGGTCGTTTGAGGGTCGTCTGCGTTGCACAGGTCTCGCTTCGTGCATGTCGCTACCCTTCTCCCCCCCTGGCTGAATCGACATTCAAGGAAACCCAAAGGACGTTGACATCTTGTCAATGTCAGATCTCTGGGTGCTGTTGATCGTGTCCAGCTTCCCATCCCGGAGCCGTCTCTCTCGCTCGAGTGTCGTTGATTGTTCCCACCCCCTAGGGAGAAAGCGTTGCGGCCGGTTTGGGTTTATTTGGTTTGTTTCCCATTTTTCTGTATGCAGTGCCCCGGTCAGACTAAGTCAGACAAAACATGTCGTGCGTTCCTGACAAAATTTTGAGTGTGGCGTTTTTCGCTTCATTTTTGGATGTTGTGTCGCTCGAAAAAAAAAATGTCTCCGAGTAAACACCCTCCACAAAGGGTCGTACACAGATACGTCGCACAGCAGGAGGGCCGAGGGAAGAGAGAAGTGCCGGACTGGGATTATAAGGGACGAGAGAGAAGAGAGAAGAGAGAGAAGAGAGAGAAGAGAGGGGAAAGAGTTGTGTATGGATTGTGCTCGTTCTGTCGACAGCAGACGGGAGGCCACAGTTCGAGACCATGACAGAGGACAGAGGACAGCGACAACGTGCCGTACAAGTAGACGGACACTAGGTCGCCTCTTGTCATCTGCCCTTGTGGTCTGTCCTCTGAGAAATAAGGCCGTAAGGTTCGGGACGGATTCGGACAACTCTGTTTTCCCTCCTTCTGTCCTTCTTTCCTTTTTGTTGTTTCAGTCTGTCTGTCGTCTCTCGAACTCGTCGTACAGAGACACGACAGGACAGGACGGAGAAGAATACACGGAGAGGGACATGGCGGAGAAAGAAGAAATCGTAAAAAGGGGTAACGAGATACAAGACTAATGTCGACGACCTGGCAAGACATGTTTGACCTGTCAACTGCAGTCTCACCCCCTTTTCTCTTTATTTTCCTTGTCTCGAAGGGCAGATGAAGATTGAGACGACGGAGACTATGAGACGAGACGATGGAGATTGTCGGTAAAAAAAGGCCCGTTGATGGTCGGCTTCGAAAGACCAAAGACCGGCCGTCCGCGGTCGGCGGTATTCAAGGCCGAATCGGCGAGAAGAGGCGAGACCGGTGACAGGAGAGATGAGAGGAGATGGAGAGAGGAGATGAGACGAAGGTCGACTCGGACGATAGATTGTAAACCAAAAAAAAAGACAGGTCGTGTGAGGCACGACACACGAGGCACCAGACGCGAGACACTAGACACCAGCATGCACGTACTCTTATGCACGGCATTTTCTCTGTTTGCCTTGTTGACACAGTGACACCGTGACTATGCTTCTGTGGCAGGATGACTCGCAGCGGTTAGGGTGAGTGGTTTCCGAGCTCGGGCACAACCCCTCGCTCTTTAACAGTCGCACCGCCCGTACCACCGGGGAAAGGCCACCATGTCGCGGATGGTCGGCACGCCCGTCAGGTAGCAGAGGAACCGGTCAAAGCCCAGCCCGAAGCCGCCGTGCGGCGGGCAGCCCCAGCGGCGGAGGTCGACGTACCAGTCGAGGCCGGCGGGGGAGTTTGGAGAGGCAGGCGATGCGTCAACCTCTCCGGCGTCGCCGGCTCCGCCAGCTCCGAGTCCGACTGGCATCCCCCTCGCCTGCATGGTCGCCACCAGGTGGTCCAGCCGGTGCTCGCGCATGGAGCCGCCGGCAATCTCGCAAAACTCGGGCACCAGCAGGTCGAAGCAATCCACCGTCTCTCCCTGCAGCGAGGCAGATGAGTCTGATGGTGTGCTTGTTGGCAACATGTAGAACGCCTTGATGGCGCGCGGGTAGTGCGTGACAAACACGGGTGTGCCTTGGCGGCCGCCCACGACGCGCGCCAGATACCGCTCGTGCTCGGTCATAAGGCCCACCTCCCACGCTGGCGGGTACTCAAAGGTGTCGGCAGGTGCCTCGCCCAAGATCTGCAGGGCCTCGGCGTATGTGATGCGCGGCCACGGTGCGGCGGACAGCAGGCCCGACCAGCGCGTCTCCACGTCCACGGAGGGAGTGTCCTCGTTGTGCTTGTGCTTCGTCGACTTTGCGGCCGCCACCAGCTCACCATACGCCCGGCTGCCGCGGTTCTCCGCGGCCACATGCCGCAGCATGTCCTCGATCAAATCCATGACGCCGTCCAGCCGGTCCACAAAGCTGACCTCGGCCTCCAGCATGTAGAACTCGCTCAGGTGCCGCGGCGTGTCGCTCGCTTCGGCGCGGAACGTTGGCGACAGCGTCCAGACGTTGCCGACCGCTTGAGCGAGGGCCTCGAGGTGGAGTTGTGTGGAGACGGTCAAGTACTTGGGCGACCGGAAGAAGCCTTCTTTTTCTGACCCTTCAGGGACAGGGCCTGGCCCCGACTCTACCGAAAAGACTTCGCCCGCCCCCTCGCAGTCCGACGACGTAATCAACGGCGGGTGCGTCTGCACAAACGCGCGCTCAGCAAAAAACCGGTTCAGCGAGGCCACCACGTCCGACCGGAAGCGCAGCAGCGTCGTGTTGAACGGGATGCGCGGCCGCAGGTGCGGCAGCGTGCGCAAGAACTCGGGCGTCTGGTACTTTTTCTGGATCGGGAACGTCTTGGCGTCGGACGGGCCGAGCACTTGGAAGGCCGTGACGTGCAGTTCGTGGCTCTGGCCGGTGCCGGGCGACGGCGTCCAGGCGCCTTCCAGGCGAACGGCGGAGCCATTCGTGAGCGCGGCGTCCGTTTCCGAAAGCGCCGCCAGGAGCTCTGCCGGCACCACGGCCTGCATCGCCGCAAGCGACGAGCCGTCGCCGAGCGTGACAAAGGTGTACTTTTTCATGGTCCGCACGGACCGAACAAAGCCGTGGACAACGACGCCCGGGACGGCCTCGGTGGGGGCCCATTGCAGAAAGTCGGCGACCGATGTGGGGGTGTCGGAGGAGGTGGAGGGGGGGGCGGAGAAAGTGGTGGGAGTTCGCGGTGTTTGTGAGCTTCGCAGGCAGCGTTGCTGCGAGAATGGGCAGGAGAACTGCAGCGGTTGCCGGCGTCGTGCCGAAGGACCTCTTGGCCGGACTCTGGTAGAGGCGGGGGTGGAGGGTGTCGTGGGTGTCGTCCAGGCCGGGGCGACAGACGAGGACGGGGCTGTTGCAGGAGACACCCGCAAAGGAGCCGTCCGCAGTGCGGGTGAAATCCGGGGTCGCATTGTGTCAATTGGTATGAATGCGGGTTTCGCCAGGGGTTTGCCGTGGCCGTTGGGCGTGAATCACCAAGTTCGCCTGACGTTTTGGCAGCTACGATGTAGTTGGTGGTGCAGGTGCTACCGTCCGATAGCTCTAAAATTATTCTGCCGTGCTTCTCCGCTTTGCGGTGACAGATGGGGCAACCACGATCGACCCCCTAGCTTGGAGCTTGGGGCCTGTAGCGCCTGCAGCGAGTGCCAGACGCGCCTTCCTGTCACGACGCGGCACGTTCCGTGACCTCTTTCCCGTCGCGAGTTTTGACTGGCGACGACATATCGCGAGTTTGAATGAGTACAGAGAACCAAATTGTTGACTGCATTCATTATCCAACGTCGTGTGTATCGTTTATCGTAGACCGTCCCCCGTATCTTGTTTCTTCTCCATTTCTTCCTCGGCTCCCTCTGTTCTATGCAGGTCTCTCGGCGACCCCGGCCTTGCTGCCGCCCGGTATGTGATCGACGGCGCCAAGTGGCTGCGTCAGGACGACCATGGAGATCAAATCCGATCATCCCGTCGTTCATTCTATGCTTTGGGAGGACGCACACCACCTTCAGCTCGCTTGGTTTAGGGTGTTTACCAATCTACATCGCCTCATTTGCACGCCTGCCCCCGTTTGCTTCAGTGGTGCGCCTCGCTCGCCTCGCCTGCCTCGTCATATCGGCCAATCGATCGGGAGCCCAGGGATGCATCAGACTCCCAGTCGTCTACCATGTCTCGTTTTCTGGTATTTTAATTCTGGCCTTTTGAGGCTCATGGGATTTGCAGTTTTGGGTATTCAGTCGTCGGTATTTTGTATTCAATATTCATCGAATGTATTTGCATTATGTACAATGTATTGATACAAGAACATTTTTACATGAGTATCTGACACGCCCTTCTTCTTTTGCCCTCCTTCCTTCTTCACACCCCTCTAGGTCCCGGCAAGCCTCCGGACTGTATGCACCTCAACCTAGACGCGCGGAGAGTGTGCCGGCAGAGTCCCAATTGGCCTGGAAGAGGTGAAGTGGGCAAGGCTTTCCTGTCTTTTCTTTCCTTTTTTTTTTTTTTTTTTTTTTTTTACGTCTTGTGTTCTTTTCTCTCACAGCCCCCCAAAATCAATAAATGGGGTACTGAATCTGGAAGCAGAGTCCCCTCCTTTGTCCCTTCTATTTGGCTCTTTCTTTTTTCTTTTTTCCCCTTCTTTTTCTCTTTCCTTTTTTTCTTCCCTACTCCAAGTGGCTGTCTCGATACGGCATATCACATATTCTAGCCTGCGCTCCGTAGTCGTATTTTGTCTCTGTTCTTGGGTGGCCCGCCCGCTCCCAGCAGCCGCCGTGCGCCACCGTGGGTCGACGACATAAAATCAAAAGGCATGACTGGAAAATACCGTGAAAGCAAAAGCCCAGCCTCGATGATCATGGCTCATTGTGACATCTAAGCATCGTCGCATCGGCTGTGCGATCACTGATCTAGGGCGTGCATCGTGCATGGGGGGGAAGCGGGAGACGGGAGAAAATGTGGCTGCTAGTACTGTTTTCTTGTGCACTTCCAACAAATGTATTTTTGGATCTTCTTTTGTTTATTCACGATAATACGTCGTACTATCTTCTTCTTTACTTTCACCCTCTTTTCTCCTCGGTCACTCTTCTCTTCGTCGTCTCCCCTCGTCTCCTCCCCCCACACAATTCTCAGCTGGCCTGGCCAAGGTGACCCCACCGATGGACGGATTGTCTCCGAGTTAGTGGGCAAGCCACATGCCTTTTTTTCTTTTGCGTCTTTGAGTGCAAGTATTCTTGTTGTTGGACCCTGTTTTTGTTGTCCACTGTTGTCCTTCACTTCTTTCCTTCTTTTCTTCTGCCTCCCTCTCTTCCAAGAGACGTTCATCGGTGCTCACCCTCCCTTTCCTCCTCGCCTGTCTCTCTCGTCTCGTTCGTCTCGTTCCCGGGGACCGCAATCCGTCGTAGCCGGTGCCAAATGGCTGTCTCGCCGGGCAATGTGGGGCGTCAATGTGGGATGCCTGTTTTTGACGATTTTACCTTTTTATTTGCAGACGTACAAGTAGAGTACTCACCTTTCTCTGGCCGTTTCGGCTCTCCTCTCTCGCCCAGTGGCTCAGCTACCTCAGCTTTGCCTCAGCCGAGGCCGCTCGCGACTTTTCTTGACTTAGCCACCCGGCCGTTTACACACAAGTCACGCCGAAAAGAAAAAAAGAGAAGGAGCTGGGGCCCTTGTTTTGCTTTGAACTCACTTTGCCTGGCTCTCCTCACCTCGCTCTCGCTTTGGCAACTCGCCTTTGTATCTTACTTATCTCGGCTCTCTTCGCTCCCTCATATTACCCATTCTCTTTAACGTATCTACCGTGACCGTTCGCCACAACCGTCGCCTCGCTTCGTTCGAAACAGGCCCACACTGTCCCGGTAGTTGGAGCCTCCCTCTGCCCTTTTCTGGTCTTTGGGTCCTTTTCCTTTTCCCCTTTTCTTCGCCTTCTTCCTCACCTTATCATATTTCTCTCTCGTCTTTCTTTCTGTCACTCCATCGCCTATCGCCCATAGATATCTTAGCTACCGCTGTTCGTCCGATCTCATATCGTCTGCCCGGTGAAACACTTGACTTGGGTTGCTTGTCTAGATTATCTGTCTCCTCGTAGATTGCTGCCCAAGTTGCAAATTGAAGAGGTCTCGCGCACTCCGCGTCCGTAGCGTCCATAGTTGCAGAACAGAAAGATAGAACAGTCCCCTCGTTTGTGTGCCTGCCCAGGCCTGGCCTAGCCAGAGACGCTAGAAATATTACCCACCTCCCCACTGCCACAAACCCTGGCGCAGATCCCTCTGTAAGTGAAGGAGCACAAACAACCTTGCAAGCTGAAAGGGGAGAGTTGACAAAAAGAAAAAAAGAAAAAAGAAAAGGAAAAAAGAGAACGCAAAAAGGAAAACTGTGCCAAGACATTGTGCAAATCATAGTAACGGCGTGTTTTGTAGCTTTTTTTCTCATCAGAGAGATGAGCAGAGGAGCAGCTGGGAAAAAGAAACGAAAGAGAAGGGTAAGAGGGCACAGCACCAAAACGCAGGATCGACAGAATAGGGAGAGGGGAAGGGTGGAAGAAAAGTAAAAAGAAAAGAAAAGAAAAGAAACAAAGACGGGAATCGAGAAAAAGGAATGGAAACGAACCGGCGGGTCGCTACAGGTTTGCCGGGTAACTTCAAAACCCGGACATTGGGAAACAATGCATCTGGCTCGGTCAACATCAACAAATGCTGCAAAGACGGACGACAAACCAACAAGACCCAACTGCCAGCAGCCGCCCCAGGTGTTCGTCCTACCGGCCGACTAAAACGCGTTTCTTTGTCGCCCCTTGCATTTTCGCCTTTTCACGGGTTTTCATTTTATTTTCACACCTTAATTTTCTCCTGAATATCCCTTCCATCCCATCTACCCACATATCCCCCTCCCTCCCAGCTCGTCCCTGGCGCCGCGCCTCGCATCCACAGCATTCCTCGCCAGCGTGTTCATCATCGCTTGTCCTATTCTAGCGCCCTAGTCCAAGTTCGTGTCGTTCGTCTCGTTCGTCTCGTTCGTGTGTAGTTCGGGCTGCCCACTAGCCGTGTTTTTGTGTCTGATCCTGTTGAGATCCGGTGCTCTCTCTCCGGCCCCCCTCTCCTCAAGTCCCGTCTCCCCAAATCTCCAAATCCCCTTGTCTTGTCCCATCCAGCTGGAAATCTGCTACCAAGGCATCGATCGTCTTCTGCACACCCCACTACTTGTGGGATTGTGGGATTGTGGGTTTCGTGGGTTTCGTGGGTTGACAGCTGGTATCTCGTCCCTCGTCTTTCGTTCCTCGCCTCTTTTCCCGTACGAACGTTCAGCGAGATACCTGTTTTAAACGTTGTTGCTACTAAGAGAGAGGGCCACTGACGGACAGGTCACACAAGATGTCAACCATTCGCTTGGAGACTGCGAACCGTTTACAGACAACCTAGACAGAGAGACAAGAGACAATCAGGTCGAAAGACAAGGCTCACATCGAGAAACAGATATGCAAGGGCAAAGACCTAAAAAGAGCAGACGAAAAACCTCCGAACTAACGGCCCTTTCCCAAAAGCTGAGGCCGTATGTCGTTTGTCGTTTGTCATTTGTTCCTGCTCGGTATTATTTTGGTAGATATCCTCGGTATTTTTGGCCGTCTCATTACTTGTGATTGCGTCGTAGCTCTCGTACGGAGGAGCCCTCCAGCCCTCGGCATGCCCAGCCAGGAGGAAGAGAGGACCGCACAAATTACATGCCCTCCCTTTCTAAGACCGTCCCTTCGGTAGACGCAAGACGCAATACGCACACAAGCGGGCTGGACGGCGGAGACGATACGGGCAGACAGTCTGACAGACATACCTGACCTGACCTGACCTGAGAATAACAGACGACACGCATGCACCATGCATCCGTACGGAGCAGGAATGCACTGATGCACGGTGGCAGCCTTGTTGAGGCCAGACGTGCCTCTCTTTTCCTCTCCCAGTTTTTGGTCTTGTTTCTTTTTTTTTTCTTTTGCCATCTGCCTTCGCCCTACTGTTCTTCGCGCCTCCTTTTCGTCCTTCAGCCTTCATCTGTATTTTCTTTTTTCTCCTTTGGGCTACTCCCTCTTTCTTTTCTTTTTTACGCTCGCTCACCTCCCATCCCCGTCACCCCTGCCCCCTCACCCTCTTCACGGGTTTCTTTTCTTTTTCTTCCTTTGCTTCCTCGAGCTTCTGGTATGGTCCCTACGTGCTGCCTCGTTATGTGCTAGTGGGAAACGCCCACACCCCTCTCCCTCTTAAACACCTGTCACTTTTTTTTGTCACTTTTTTTTGTCTTTTTTGTCTCTCATCTCTCTTACCTCTCTTGTCACTTTGTCTCTCTTGTCTTTGCCTGTCTTTACTTGTCTCCGTTTTCTTGTATAAGTCTTGGGAGGGAAGGGATCGTCTCTCGCAACGCCTGGACTTCTCTATAAAGAGTCTCCAAGAGCCTCGCTCTTTTTCTACTCTCACCAGCTCTCCATACTCTCATATCATCTTCTCACTTTCTCGCCTCCTACCTATATATCTTCTTATTCCACCCTCCCCCCCACCAAAATGCCTAGCTCAACGTCCAAGTCCAAGCCCAAGGCCTCCGAGGTCGCGGCCGACACGCGCCGCAACTACATCCCGCTCATCAAGAACAACTACGCCCACATCTACAAGACTTGCTCCGTCCTCTTCCCGCAGCCCCTCGTCGACCTGCCACTGCACGGCATCGGCCGCCCCTTTGGCCGTCTGCCCACGTTCTATGTCCGCGACGGTGACCCGGCAGCGATAGCCATGGACTGGGCCGCCCACCTGTCCGGCCAGGCCGGCGAGCCCGTGTTCGTACCGTTCATCTGCTCCGCCAACGACAAGCGCCCCGGCGGCGATTGGGAGACGGGTGTCACCGGCAGCGAGGAGCGCTTGTGCCGCCGCAGCACGCTGTCGGCCACGCTCGCCACGCCCGCAGCCGGCTCGGCCGGCAGTTACAGTCAGACCAACTACCCCATCCCCATCGAGGGCGGTATTTTGTCGGATGAGGTCGTCGTGTTCCGCGGCCCGCACGACCGCTACGAGAAGCTCCCACCCGCCGAGTGGGGCGTCCTGCCCGTCTGCTCGGTGCCACCCGTGCGCTGGCCCAAGCTCACGCAAATGGGCACTAAGTACTCGTTTGCCGAAGAGCGCGACATGGTCAAGCGCAAGCTGCGCGCGGCGCTGCACATCTGCGTGGCCCGTGGGTACACGACCGTGGTCATTGGCGACTTCGGGCTCGGCAACGGCTACCGCAACCCGCCCCAGGAAATCGCGGAGCTGTGGCGCGAAGTCTTTCTGTGGGACGCGGACCTCCGGGGGCGGCTGCAAGCGGTGGCCTTTGTCTTTGAGGACACGCGGCAGAGCACGACGCGGCTGATTCTGGACGACCTCTCCAAAAAGAGCCGGCACGGGAAGTCGTCGTCGTCGTCGAGGGGGTCCTCGTCTTCATCGTCGTCATCGTCCTCCTCGTCGTCGGCCTCGTCATCCACTGACTTTGAAATCTTCCAGTACGTCTTCAGCAGCGACGAGATCAACCGCGCCTTGACACAGCCCGACGCACGGTACGGCCTGGGGACGTTGATGAGCCCAATGTGAGGGGAGCAGTGGGTGTACAACCAAGCGTGGTTTGCAGGGATATGTACCAGGGTCCGGGGTTAAAAATACAGTGTTCACGTTGGACATGGTTTTTTGTTTTCTTTTTGTTTTCTTTGGGAGCACATTCGGTTGGATATTACGGCTTAGGATACAGGGCCGTTTTCTTTTTTATTTTCTGGTCTTTTTTGATTTACTTTTTTTCTCCATTCTCTAATTTCTCTCCCCTTATTCTCCCCTTGCTCCTTCCCCCTCTCGCTCTTTCCTCTTTCAAATCCTCGGCACGGCGCGTTCCTTCTTTGCACAGCTGAAAACGATTGGCTCCTTCAGATGGAAAGCCAAGTCGGGCACAAATATAATTTAATCCATTGATCAAAACATCAAACCGCATATATCTGAGTCGATTTGAACTGTAAATAAGGAACTGGTGAAAAAGCCCGGATATTTCGATATTGCCAATGGACGTGCATACCGTTTGTCGAATAGGATACGTACCGCCGTAGTGGAAGGAACCAGACGGGGAAGGAATAAGCAAAAGAGGTACGTAAACAAGGAAGGAGCACGGAAGGAGCACCCAGGGCGAGACCCAACACCTGAATAACACGCTCGAAGGACCCAATCGGATTTACCTTCGTCTGCCCTTTGAAATATTCTGTAATAGAAAAGGGCGAGGATATCGAAAAAGAAACAAAAGTGGACCCGCAAGAGCGCCCGGCACCGTCTGCCATCGTCTCCGGGCGGGCGCTACGGGTTAGCCGCTGCGGGCTGTAAGTCAAATTTACAAGAACAAGTAAAGTAAGGACAGCTCGTGAGGCTGTCGGAGCCCGCGCCTCTGCACAGAAGGCGTCGATCATGAAAGAGTCGGGAGATAAGAGAGGCTCAAAAGCAAAGTAAAGGGTCAACTGAGACTGAGGCTGTCAAAGTTCTTGTCAATAGTACGGAGTACGGACTATGGATTGTTTGAATTCCTTGGGTGACGATGCAAATCGACACTAGCAATACGCAAACACAAATACATGCCCCCTCCTCTCGCCGCCTGCATGAACACACCTGCAGGTTTTGCGTAGTTTTGAGTTTTGGGCATGCGTATGTACAAATATGCCGTATTGTCTCATGTAGCAGCATCGGATTGGACAGGATGGGTGCCCTTGGTCGAGCAATCTGCAGCAGGCCAAAAGAGACTAGAGGGGGTGAGGTGGGAATGGTGAGGTGGGAATACTCTGTAATAAAACGATACAAGTACATTTTGCAAGTACGTCGTATTACTCATTACGATGGATACCACCAGGTTTTGTCATACTAGGTCCCAGCATCTTGTCCCAGCATCTGGTCCCAGTACCCTGGGTCAAGGACTGAAACCCGGGCTGCTACAAACTGACAAACGGAATACTGCAGGCGTCAAAAAAAGAACGGGTGGCGACCGAGGCGAGGGCAAGGCGAGAGGCGAAGGGACGACAGGGACAGTCCACTGCAAGATTCGCGAGGATAGACGGATACATTCCAGCGAAGCAAGGAAATGAGTTGTGTGGTGTTGCAGGGATGGGAAAGAAGAAAAAAAGAAAAAAAAGAAAGAGAGGAAGAGGCGGGCGTGCCTGCAACAGGGCGGGCCTCAGCTGGGCGTCTGCGTTGCCCTCCCCCCCCCTCCCTCCATGAACAACCGGCTTCGGGGTTGTGCGGGCTGTAACCTGGAGCACACCTTCACTGCACACCCTTACAAGTAAAGCCTCCTCTCAGCAGTCCAACAGCCATCCCGCGCCGACTCACCCACACCCACGCCAAAGAGCTCGTTCTGGTGCCAATATTCAACGAGTGGGTGGACGCATGGGCGCAGCGTTCATCACATGTCTGAGTTGGGAGGGGGAGAGAGGTGGGAGAGGGGAGAGCGAGAACATGCAAGAAAGGGAGTGTTTGAATAGGAAAGTTTGCGGATCCAAAGCGAGATAGAAGCCTCCCAAAGAAGACATAAAAGAGAAATAGAAAGTTCAAAGGGGAAAGAATCAACCGAAAAAGAATTCCCCGTAGCTACGGACAATAAACAACTGCATGGTTTCTTGTAAAATACCGTATACAAGTACTAATACTTCTTCCCGCAGATCTGGTAATGCTCCGTAGCCCGGTGGGCGAGATTCGATATTCCCCGAAGCTGCAATGGCAACATGCAATGACAGCCCACCACGCCTGTGAACCGAGGGGCGGAGGCGAGGTGGGAGGCAAGATGGGCGATGATCGATGGCAGATGGGCTGTTGCATCCGTTTATTGCCGTTGCAGCGCCTTGCAAACGTGCGATTGGCATTTCAAAGCCCATACTCCGTACAGTCGAAGTGAGGAATAGGGGGAAAGGGAAAAGAGAAGGGAGCTGAAAGGGCACTGTCCAGCTGACTCGTCGCGGTGACCTGTCATAATGACAGCAGAAACTGAAAAACGGTTGGGCGGGAACAAAACATGGGGAACGTTGGATACTTTTTGAATTTCAACCGAATTTCTGTTGAAAAGGGCCCCTTTTTTTCTTTCCACCGTCCTTTGTCGATTTAACGCTTTCATCTACATACGATTTATACCGAAGAAGCACCCTCTTGACAGACACAGCCGCATCCAAAGTGCACAAAAAAAGTGCCTGTCGTACGAGGGATGCATATGAGCTGCAGCTTCATCTTGCATCCCTGCAGGCTATCTGCGAACTGTTCACACCATCGTGTGTGTGTGTGTGTGTGTGTGGATGAGTGGTGCCTTTGATGTCTCTCACGGGACAGGGTCTTCGGCGACGCAGTTGAGTCAACGCAGAAGCAGGAGAGTAAAATGAGAATCCACGAGAATGGGATGAAAATAAGAAAGCAAGGGAAAAATACGGGTGTGTGTTTCAGCATGCAAATGAGACAGCAAAAGAAAATAAAAAGCGGTTTAAAAAAAAAGTAGAAAAAGAAAAAGAAAACATGAAGAAAACAAGACTAATGAAAAGACAGGGCGTTGGCTCCGAATATTGCCAAGGCATATTCCAACGCCTGCCCTCTCCACTTTTCTGCTCGGGTCGTCAGTCTTCCGGACAAAAAGGAAAGAAAGCGGGCCTGTCATAGCAAGGAGGCAAGTATTTGACAAATGGGAAGCCTCACTTGTATGAATGGCATATTCCGTCTACGACTATGAGAATATGGAGACAGTATGGAGTACTCCGTATTGTTTTTCTCAGTAACTGGACTGGACCCAGAAGAATGGATATCATTTGTCTCTTTTCGCCATGTCACATCACATCTCATCACGGTTTCTCAGCCCCCCCGGCGTGTCCCGTTCCCCGTTCCCCGTTCCCCGTTTCCCATCTTTTATTTCCCAGCTCGTTGGATTCAATTTCTCGTCGTCTCCCAAGAATCCGGTATGCCCCTTCCCCCTCCCATATTCTCCCCCGTCAGGGTTTCATTGGTGCAATTTCAGGACTACGCCGCAACAAGACTTCAGCCGTATTTCCACCACCCTCTTATTTTTAATATTCTTCAAAAATCCTTGTCGTTTATTCTTGCTTCCTTTATGCTGTTCGGCATGCAGCTCCAATGCTACCCCAACGCCCGACCATCCCTGGCCAGTGCCCTTGTCCGGAGCATTGTTATTATTGCACCCGAGCAGCTGGGATTTTCTTGGGTACTGTACCAAACAACGTCGCAGTCTCACAAAAAGACCCCCGTATGACTGACACACGGCCTGGCCCTGCGTTGTGTTACCCAGCCAGACGGGTTTTGTGTCTCTTTTGTTCTCCAATAAATTAAAATTGCTGCCGTCTTGGTTCAGATCTGCCTGAGATGCACGCAGATTGGGAACGAGATCAGCATGTTTCCAAGAGTCGTCTTTCTGCGTCTTTCCGGTGTCTCTCATAGTGTATCGTTGTTTCCCCGTCTTTGGCTCCCACGATTGCCTCTCACTTTTGCGCTCTCCTCACTTTGCTCGCCGTTTTACGTTGAACGGGTGGTTATGTCTGCAGCCCTGTGCACACATACTTGTACTTACTAGCGTCAACACTCTCTCCTTCATTTTTCTCTTTCTTCTTTAGCCTTCCGTGGGGGAAGAGAGAGCATGCAGCATCGAGCGACCAGGGGCAACAACGCCGAACTTGCTTTGGGGGGATGGTTCGTCAATCTCCAGAAAAAGAAAGGAAAAAAAGCGAGAAAAAAAAAACGAAAAGGAGGCAGAAATAAAGAAAAAGAAACATACACTGCTCGGCGTAGACAAGGCGCTTCGCGAAAAAGCAAGTCCACCGTCAGTCAGCAACGATGACACGAGGGCGGCGGCACAACAAAAACAAGGTCGCGAGGATGCCTGGACACACTAAAGGGGCACCAAGATGCAGCGGCTGAAGTTGGCAGGGTGCGTAGCCTGTTTTTTGGTGGGAAGCTTCTTTTCTTTTTTCTTTTTTTGTTCTTCCCTTCTCATCATACTTAGCCACAAATGGACCAACAGTCAACAACCAAGGATCAACAATAGGATCAACACGACCGGGGAGCGCTCACCTGCATGCCCCGGGAGCCAACGACGGCACAGGGGCTCTGTATCGGAGCGTCTCGCCCTATCCTCGCCTCATCCCTGACCCCATTCATGAACCATGACAGGCTCGTGCAATGCATGGATGCCTGGACCTTGGGTCTATTTTGTCTGTTGGTCCTTGCAGTTGCCAATCTATGGCTGGTTCGGTGTGGCGGTTGTGCGGTGGTGCACTCCTCTTTTGTGTGTGTGCATACGGAGTTCTTCGTGCGTGAGCTTGGGCTTGTATCTTCGACTCAGCCCATGTCTCTGTACTTTGATATATACACCCCTTGTTGTTTCTTTTTTCGGGACGTCCATTTATTTGCACTTCTCGCACATCTTCACCTTGATTTGATCAGGCGCTGTTGTAAGTTGGGAGCCAAGTCCAGAGCAAGGAGACTAGGAGAAAAAGAAAATATAAACGTACAGTTTCTTCTTTCTTTTTTCTTTTTTTTGATTTTTTTTACTCCTTCAGAACCACGAGGACCGGGTGAGCCGGACAAACGTCCCGTAGACACCGAAGATCCGAACTGGTCGGCTGCCCGGTCTTTCTCTTCGTCATGGGGTCAGAGGCGCGCAACTTGGAACCAGTTCTGTCCTATTTGGGGGCCCAAAGCTTGGCCTGGCGGTTGGTTTGAAGGTTTGCCTGGCGGTCTAGATTATTGTTTTGTCATTCTTGCTTCTTTTCTTTTCTTCTTTCTTTTTCTTCTCCCCCTTCTCTTACCCAATGATATCAGTTTGGTTTCAAATCCTGAAAGGCGCTAGGATTCACAGGAAAAGACAGAATAAATATATGAAAGGAGTGGGTCTAAAATGAAAAAAAGGTGCATGTTGGGAGATACGACATCTTCACGAGTACACAGATTTCTTGACCATTCACGGTGCGTTTCCGTTGTGTAACTGTTTCCGCTCTTCCCCTTGGCTTATAGAGCTGTAATTTTTGTGCTTCTCGGTATCATTTTGAAAATATTTGTTATAGGATGATTTGAAATGTATGTGTTATTTTTTATCGTAAAGGGTGCTTGCAAAAGAAAATGAAAGAAAAGATAGAATAAAAAATTGAAATCAAATAAACAGACAGAAAATGAGAAGAGAACAAAAAAAGGGACATGATACCCGCAACACAAACACAAACGGCCCGTGTCTGACTCCTCCTCCACTGCACCACCCTTTTTTTTGGTGTCCCACAACGAAGAAAACATGCTTCTCCTACCCAATGTGAATGCAAAGCTGGTTTTTTGACATCCCCGTCTACGCCTTCCTTCGTCTCGCCTTCTCATTAGTCCATCCACTCAGTGGCCCCCTCAAAAGTATGCTGGCCGGAGACCGCCAAACGACGAGCCCAGCACACTCGAGGCTTCACTGGCCTCGTCCTTCTTTTTCTGTCCGCCAAGCTGGGAGTGTTAGTAGAGAACGTAGAAAGGAAAAGAGAAAACATCGCCACGCTCATGCTCGTACCTCCATCTGCACGCCCTTGTGGATGTGCACGAGCCAGTCCACATAACTCTGGGCCTCGTTGTTGCGATCCTCCACCAGCATGCGCGCAAACTCAAACTCGGCGCCGTCCAGCCCCTGCCGCGCCAGCTGGATCGTCAGGCCCTTGGACCCCCGCAGCGTCCGCAAAAACTCAATCATGTTGCGCACCTGCGCGTTGAGGTGCGTCTCCAGCACGGGGAGCGACGACAGGTACGGGTCCAAAGCCTGGAGCTTGTCCTTATCCTCGCCAAACAGGTCCTGCAGCAAGTTGGGCGACGTTTGCTTCTCCAGCCAAATCAGGCACTGCTGCCCGTTGTCCACCAGGTAGACGCCGCCCGGTTCGACCTTGGCGAACGTGGCGCGCATCGCCGGCGGCATGCGGAGGTGGCCCGTCTCTGGATCGGGGAAACCCTCTTCAGGCTGCAGGGTGTGCAGCGGCAGGATGCGCGGGTACAGGTACAGGCTGAGCTCGAGCGCGCCCATGGACCGGATCATGCGCATCTCGTGCACGCGGCGGTCGCCCGTCTCGCTGCCGCCCTTGAAGGCACGGCACTTGAGCAGGCCGAGCATGTACATGCAGAACTCCTTAAGACGTTCCGGCATGATAAGTTGGCTCGGCGGCGCTGCGGCCGACGCGTGGTGCTTGCGGTAGCCGGCCAGAATGTCAATCGTCTTTTCCGTGAGCCACAGCCGCGTGTCCTTGAGGTTGGCGGACGTGCTGGCCAGTTTGGTCGCGGCTTCCTTGGCCAAGATCCCGTACACAGCGTCCTGGTCCACAAACTTGAGGCTCTCACGCGTGCTCTCGCTGACACTGGCAATCACGTTGCTGCAGCGCACGCGTCGCTGGCCATCGGCTGTTGTGTACAGAAGCGCCGACTGGAAGTGTGCGTCCAGTTTCGTGTCCAGCTTGCCATCGTAGCTAAACGTCACGCCGATGGCCTTGTCCGCGTCGATGGTGCCAATCTCCAGGTCCGCGCCCAGCGTGTGCTGCACAAAGTTGCCGTGGTAGTTGGATATCTGCAGGCCGTTAGAGCAGCGCACCTTGATGAGCGCCTGGAAGCCCGTTTCGCGCGTCACCGTGTGCTTGACCTCCATCGACAGCTTGGCGTTGTCACGCCCGGCAATGAAGTTGGGGTAGTAGAACGCCTCGCCGCCGGTTGTCGACGACACGTGGCCGATGGTGGCCACGTCGAGGTAGCCGCCTGCGGGTGCGGCTAAGAAGAAGTCGATGCCGATGCCGGCCGCCGTCATCCGCTCGGCCGCCTTGCGCCACCCCGGGTGCTCGGTGGTGTAGAGCTTCTTGTCCATCTCGCCGCCTAGGTGCTTGCCGTCGTCGCGCATGAAGAGGCGACCCGGTCCCCATGTCGGTAGCGAGGATACAGAGCACACGACCTTGCCGCCCGTGGCCTCGAGGGCCGAGATAGCCGCATTGAGCGTCGAGAGCAGCGCCGGCTCGGGGTTCTTGATCGTCGAGAACATCTGCGGCAGGCGCGTCAGGAGCGACGTGATGACGGCCTTGGACTCATACGGGTCGACAAACAGGCCGTCGCTCAGCGGCACGAACGGGTCCTCAATGTCGGGCATAATCATCATCTGCGCCTGTTCAAGGGTGGACTACAAAATGTTAGCAGACATATTCGAACTCTTTGAAAAGCAGTCGAAAGGGGACTTACTGTCACGTTGTAAAAGTGCACCTCCTTGTCGTAGGTGACAAAGCCGACGCGCGCATTCTCCGGGATGCGGCGCTTCGGCTCGCCGTTCTCGTCCGTCTCGTCCTCACCGCCGTACAGCGCGCCCAGGATGCCCTCGCAAAAGGCCTCGAGGAAGCCGCGGTTGTACGACTCCTGCGTGACGTCGATCAAGAACAGCCAGCGCAGACCGACAGGCTCCTTGGTCCAGTACTCCTTGGGCACCACAAACTCGACGGTGCCGCGCGACAGCTCGGGCCGCTGGTCGCGGTCGCCGCGCACGCCCTGCGGCGACGTGGCGCAAAAGTACTCGGGCGGCGTGTCGTTGGGGTACGTGCACAGGTTGCACACAAACTTGTTGCCGCCCGACCGGAAGACCATGAACGGGTTGACGTACGCGCGGCAGCGCCGACACCGCGGCGGGCCGGCGTCGCCAAAGTCGAGCACGGGCACAGGCTGCTCGCCAGCCTGCAGGGGCGCCAGGGGCTGCACCAACAGACCAAGCGGCAATCCAGTGCTGTTGAGCGCTTCGGCCGTGGAGGGGATGTTGTTCATGGTGAGGCGCGTGTACTTGGGCGACGAGTTGCCCTGGTCATAGGCAACAAACGAGATGGCGGCGGGCGGCGGCACGTGGCGCTCAAAGGTCGGGTAGACGTTGGTCAGAAAGTGCTGCTGCACGGAGTCGCGCGACAGGGGCACACTCGGGATGTCTTCGGAGGACACCTTTTGCTGGCCGGACGCGGAAACCATAGCAGGGGCCGATCCCGCCTCGGCGACGGCGCCACGGGCGCCAAAGCTGGCCGGGTCGGCGGGGTTGACGGGCGAGTAGGGGGCGTTGACGGCGGCCGGGAACTGGCTCATCTGGGGCGTGATGGGCCCGTTGTCAAAGCCGGGTGCGCCGGGGATGCCTGCGATGCCTGGTGTGCCCGGCACCGGTCCCCCGGACATGGCGGCGGCCGAGAAACCCATGGACGAGCCCGCGGGTGCCTCGACGGTGTGATAAGCGTGCCGGTCCTTCTTCTTCTTGCGCACGGTCTGGTGGCCATCGGGGCCCAGCGTCATGCCGCCCATCTGCGCTGCGAGCCCGCCATCTTCGGCACCCGGTCCGCCAACGGGCGGCGGTGCACCAAAGCCGTGTCCGGCCGGCGAGGGTGTGCCCATATACGGAGCTTGACCGCCATATGGGGGGTGTCCCGCGCCGGGCGGTGGTGCTCCGTAGCCTAGTTGGCCTGGCTGGCCAGGCTGGGGCTGTCCATACGCCTGTTGGTACGGCTGCTGCTGCTGCTGCTGCTGATACGGCTGGGGGGCAATGGGCGGGACAAAGACCGGGGCCGCGGGCTGCGACGTTCGGCGGGGGTCGTTTGGGTCGAGCTGCTCGCCCTGGCCGAGGGCGTGGAACATGGCGTAGTCGGCCATGGCAGCGGAGGAGGGCGGAGGCAGAGTCGTGTGAGGTCGAAGACGTCGAGAGAAAAGGAGAGGAGGCAGAGGGAGAGGCGAGATAGGGAGCTATAAAAGCTCAAAAATATAGGGTAAAGACAAAAGAAAAGAAAACAAAGCTCAACAGACGGTCGACAGACTGCTTGGAAACACACAGCCAGCCCGTCTGTCCATGCTACTGAAAGGAATTGGATCTCGCGAGACAGTCGCTGCAGTGGGTGCGAGGGTGGAAGTTGCTCTCGTCTGGTCGAACGGCCTGGCCAAGCGTGGTGGCGGTGGGTGCGTGGTGGTGGTGCGGCGCGGTGGCCAGATGGTTGGACACGTTGCTCGCAGAATGCCCCTTTAGGCGTGATAGTGGTGAATCGGATCTACGTATTAGCGGGCTGGTAGAGGGGGAAAGAGCGACTGAAGGACACCGGACGCCCTTGGCTTCAGCGCTGGCGCGCCTGCCCTACGGAGCGAAAAGAATTAAAAATGGCCCCTTCCAGCAGGGGCAAGTGGGGTCGTCCAGCGATCCAATTCAGGGACGAGAATAGGGAAGGCGCGCCTGGGGCCAGACGCTGGGATGTTCTGGACACATTTCGTTCCGAAAGGTTAATCCGCTCCGGCAGCTGGGACGGGAAACGACCCAAGGCAGGGAAGGCGCGCTGGGACGTCACAGCTGCCGTTGCCATTGTTGGTGAGGCTGCGGCAGGAATGCGCTAACGCAGAACGGCGACGCGATTTGCGCATGAAGCTTCACGTCAACCACCATCACCAGCGAACACCATTCAACAGCATTTGACATAGCACATACGACGTACGACTGACGACACATAGCGACTCGACTTCAACTGGCACCCTGAACCACGAGAATGAATCGACGGTAACCCGCGCCCGCCATGTTCACGTTCTGCCCCCTGCAAGGGGCGCGGTCCGAGTCGACGGCCTCGCAGTCGCTGCTCGAGCTCGACGGCGGCGTCAAGGTGCTCGTCGACGTCGGCTGGGATGAGTCGTTTGACGCCGAGAAGCTGCGCGAGCTTGAGAAGCAGGTGCCGACCATCTCGCTCGTGCTGCTGACCCACGCCACCGTCTCGCACATTGCCGCTTTTGCCTACTGCTGCAAGAACTTCCCGCTGTTTGCGCGCATCCCCATCTTTGCGACGAAGCCCGTCATCGACCTCGGCCGGACCCTCCTGCAAGACCTGTACGCCTCGACGCCGCTCGCCGCGGCCATCATCCCCCGCACATCCCTGACGGAAGTCGCCTACTCCTACGAGCAGTCCACCGCCGCCGAACACAGCCGCTTCCTGTTGCCAGCGCCCACGCCCGACGAGATCACGCGCTACTTTTCGCTCATCCGCGAGCTCAAGTACTCGCAGCCGTACCAGCCGCAGGCGCCGCCCAACTTGCCGCCGCTTAATGGTTTGACCATTACGGCCTACAACGCCGGCCGCACGCTTGGTGGCACGCTGTGGCACATTCAGCTGGGCCTCGAGTCCATTGTCTACGGTGTGGACTGGGGCCAGTACAAGGAGAATGTCTTTGCGGGTGCCGCATGGATCGGCGGTGCGCACGGCGGCGGCTCCGAGGTCATCGAGCAGCTGCGTAAGCCCACAGCGCTCGTGTCCAGCAGCCGTGCGCCGCAGGTCGACCGGCCCGGCTTGCGCGACGAGCAGCTGCTGGAGACCATCCGCACCTGCGTCGTGCGCGGCGGCACCGTGCTGATCCCCGTGGACTCGACGGCGCGTATCCTGGAGCTGGCCTACTTTTTGGAGCACGCCTGGCGCAAAGAGGCTTCATCTTCATCCTCTTCGTCAAACAACGACGAGAACCTTTCCCGGTCCAAACTGTACCTGGCTGGACGCACATCCGGCAGTTTGGTGCGGCACGCGCGGACGCTCCTCGAATGGATGAACGATAGCATCGTGCAGGAGTTTGAAGCCGTGGCGGACGGTTCTAAGCAAGCCAATGGCCGTGGCGGCGGCGGTGGCGGCGACGACGGCAAAACCAAAGAGGCAGGGCCGTTTGATTTACGACACATGCGGCTGCTCGAGCGGAGGTCACAAGTCGACCGCATCCTCAGCCAACCTCCAGGACCGGGCAGCGGCGGCAAGGTCATCCTCGCCAGCGACGCCTCGCTAGAGTGGGGCTTCTCGAAAGAGATTCTACGGAGAATTGCCGACGACCCGCAGAACCTGGTCATTCTGACAGAAGTGCCGGGCGTGCTCGCCGATGACCGGCCACCCTCCATCGCACGAACGCTCTGGGAGTGGTGGCGCGATGGCAGCAACCAAAACGGTGACGGTGAGGGCGACCGTCTCGTCCAAGGTGCTGGCCGCCCGCTCGAGTTCCGCGATGCCCGCAAGGTGGCCCTCGACGGCGCCGAGCTCGCTCTCTACCAGCAGTGGCTTGCCACGCAACGCCAGCTGCAGGCCACACAGCTTTCGACGGCCGGCAGCGGCGGCATCGGCGCCAGCTTGCTGGGCGACGGCGGCGTGGGCAACCTGGGCGGCGGCATTGCGGCGCTGCTCGAGGACGGCGCCGACGATGTGTCGTCGGAATCGTCGTCGGACTCGGACGAAGAGTCGGACGGCGACCGCCAGGGCAAGGTGCTCAACGTGTCGACGACCATTGGCCAGGCGAGCCGCAAAAAGGTCGTGCTGCGCGACGAGGACCTGGGCGTGACCATTCTCATTAAACGCAAGGGCCACTACGACTTTGACGTGCGCGGCAAAAAGGGCCGCGAGCGCGTCTTCCCCGTGCCGGTGCGCCGCAAGCGCAACGACGACTTTGGCGAGCTGATCCGGCCGGACGAGTATCTACGAGAGGAGGAGCGGGAAGAGGAAGCAGGCAACGATGCTAGCGGCCGGGGCGGCGACGGGGCGGCACAGCTGCCGGAGATGCTTGGCAAGAAGCGGAAATGGGACGACGTCGGCGCCGCCGCAGGGCGCGGCCAGGGCGACAACAAGCGGCCGAACCACGACAACAGCAACGGACACCGCCGGGGCGACTCGGGCGACGGACGACGCCGTGGTCGTGGTGGAGACGGCAGTGATGACGAGGGTAGCGGCGATAAGGACGGTGCTACCTACGACAGCGACGTGGATGGTGACGACGCAGAGGACGCGGCCGAAGCGGCCATGACGGCCAGCGTGCTGGGCCCGGCCAAGCTAATCGCCACCACCGAGTCTGTCCCCGCACGCCTGCGCATCGCCTACGTCGACTACTCGGGCCTGCACACGGCACGTAACCTCGAGATCCTGCTGCCGCTCATCGAGCCGCGCAAGCTGATTCTGGTGGGCGGCAGCGAGGCCGAGACGGCGGCCGTCGCCGCGCACTACCGCAGCGTCGTCAGCACAAACCGTGGCGTGGCCGAGGCGGACGTCGATGTGCTGCTGCCGCGCGTGGGTGGGCCCGCCGTGGACGCTAGCGTGGACACGCACGCGTGGGTGGTCAAGCTGGCGGACGCGCTGGTCAAGAAGCTCAAGTGGCAGAACCTGCGGGGGCTGGGCATTGTGACGATGACGGGCCAGCTGCGGCCCGGTTTGGTCGCGCTGCCAGCAAGTACGCCAGCCGCGATCGAGGACAAGGCCGCCGCGGACGGCAACGACGCCGACGAAGCGAGCGGCGCCAGCAAGCGGCAAAAGACGGACGCCAGCGGGAGCGCTCTCGCAGTCCCAACACCATCGTCGGCCGTGCCAGCCGCCGCTCCCAATGCCCAGCTGCCCACACTCGATGTGCTGCCGAGCAACATTGCGCTGGCGGCGGCGCGCGCCGGCACGCAGCCCCTGCACGTGGGCGAGCTGCGGCTGGCGGACCTGCGGCGCACGATGCAGGCGTCGGGTCACACGGCCGAGTTCCGCGGCGAGGGCACGCTCGTGATCGACGGGTCGGTGGCCGTCAAGAAGACGACGACGGGCCGCGTCGAGGTCGAGAGCATTGGCTTGCCGTCCGACGGCGGCCCGGCGACCAAGGTGGGCGGCACATTTTACGCGGTGAAGCGGATGATCTACGACGGGCTGGCCGTGGTGGCGGGCGGGTAGAGGAGAGTATACTGCTATGTCCCTTGCCGTGTAATACCAGATAGACCATAGTGTAGGATACGAATGCCATGTCGGAGATTATATTCTCATTTATTTTTCATGATTCTCTACGGAGTTCTCCGTACGTCGTACTTTCAGTGTACTTTTTTATTACCTTTTGAATTCTTGCCGTATTTCTCGAGGTGAGGATGAAACAAACGCCAGACGCGGTTCTGAGCTGTGTTTCCGCGCCAAACCTTTGTGTGCTGCCCTGGGCACAAATTGCATTTTACCATGATTCAAACAGAGGCAGAAATGGTGTCATTTCTGTTGCACTTACAAGTCGAGTCAAAGCACATGACGGGAACAACGAATGCTCCCCGTCAGGCGCATGAGGCGCACCAACTTACCTGCAGACATTGTCCGATGCTGAACCGCGCTGTGGTGGCGCTGTGCAGGAGCTGTGCAGGAGCTGTGCTGATGTTGTGCACGTCTGTCGCGACGCTGTCTTACGGCGTCTGTGGCTGCGAGATGTGCTCATGCATGTGCCATTGCTTTTCGTTCTTCAACCAAAGAGGCGGCTGCTCAGCTGCTGCTGTTCTCTCTACTGCCGCGCTGTCCCGTGTCTACCGACTGCACGGGCTGGCGGATCAGCAGCGATCATCAGCAAGCGTCGCATTGCATCTGCGTTTTTCTGGTTCCTCTGTTATTTCTGGCCGCGATGGGGGGCAAAGAAACCTTCTGTGTGGTGGTGGCCGTGCCCGGGATTTTGCTGATTGGCCCTGATCCTGATGGCAGGACAGACAAGAAGAACGAGATAGCACAGAGCTCATTCCCTCCTGTGCTGCACATCGCACAGAGGGATTTCAGTCTGTTGCAGCTGCAGCCCTCCTGCAGCAAACACGATAAAAATGTCAAAAAAGAATGTGAGACGCAGGGCGAATTAGCATGTCAATGCAACCGTGCAGGGCCGTGAATCAAGGAAGAAAAAACGGTTGCAGGACGTGCGCAAGACAGGAGAGTGCAGGGGCTGCGGGAACGATAATAGAACACACTCAAAGAACTCAAAGACTCAACGGGCACGGAGAACACGAGCAGCGCGAAAGCGACCGCGACCATGGGCCACACGCGTATTATCGTCACCGTTTCTCTCGCTTCTCTCCTCCGGGTCTTGGTTTTTCTCACTGGAGCCACCCGTTGATCCCTTGGCAGTTGGCACAGCTGGGTCGGATTGGCTGAGAGCACTGGGCTGGGGCTGCCCGGGAAACGGGGTGCCTGAGAGAGCGAAATGAGCTGTGGGGGGATTCGGGGAGGGCGCTTTACTGGAAGAGGCGAGAGAGGTGATAGGCGGAACGGTCGGTGTGTCGATACGAGGCCGAGAGATGAAGAATGGGCGATGGGGTTTTCAAAAGACATGGGGGCGAGCAGAAAGGCAGCGCAACGTGGCGAGCACAGCATGAGACAGAGGAAACAGGGACAGGTCAGCTCAGGGCGGAAGATGCACAGAGATGCACACAATAAAAGAAGACCGAAGAAGGGGAACACGACGCAAAGGGAGGACAGAACAACACTTGTTTGTGTGTTTGTGTTTTGCTCGTCCGCTCGCATCGTACTCGGACGTACCACTAGGTCGATAGTTTGGACAACACGCTCCAGGAACACGCGAGAAACACGACCAAGCGAAAAAAGGTCGCGTCGCTGCCAGGATCACGCTTCCAACATCGTTCCAGGAACGGAGCGTCGGGGACTTGCTTGGGCTAGATCAGCCCCTGTCATCCTAGGGGGGAGAGTGCAGGAGTGTGTCGCTCTGCCGACCACACTGGGACAGAGCATTGGGACCTGGCCTGGCCACTGGAGCAGCGGTGCTGCAGCACAAACGCCGTGTCTGGGCACTGCCGAGCAAGTGGAAAGTGACGACAAGGACTGAATAGGACTGAGCAGGACGAAAAAAGACGGTGACTACTGCATGTGGACCGCATTGGCCTGCATTTGCCCTAATGAGCAAGCGGATAGCACGGGCGGAGCGAACAATAGCTCCTGGCTGACCCTAGCCCGTATTGAGCTGGGGTGGCTGGAGTTGTTGTGGTGGCAATGGGGGTTTAAGAGGAGAAAGGAAAAGCAAATGCAAAGAAGAGGAGTTCCAAGATCATGGGAAGAGGAGGAGAGGAGAAAGAAGAGGGAGACAAGAAAAGAAGGAGCGCGTCGAGACGAAAGATAAAGACGAGACCGAAGCAAGGAGGAAGGAGCGACGGCGTTGGGACGAGATGCTGCTGGAAACGCCAGCCACGATACGAGCGCGAAAACAGACAGACCGAAAGGGAAGGAGCAGCGTCGACTATCTTGCACGACAGGAAACTGCGATATCGACAGGCCGAACAGGGAAGGAACACAGTGCGCACAGCGTAAGGAAAGACCGCCCTGGAGCCTCGCAAGTATCTAGACCAAAAACCAGGGGCAACGACCCTGCGATGTGCTGCCAGATTGTTCTTCATTTCCTCCTGTTTCGAGGCCGCACAGGATTGCAGGGCCTTCTGGAATCTGGAATTGATGGCGCCGCACGGCGCGATGGCATCAGCAAGTTGCTACAGTCAGACACAGCCGTAGCGGCGGGTAGCGCCAGGCCTCTTGGCGGGCTGTTCGAGCTGCTCCCGCAGTGCCTGATTTGTCTCACACTGTCCTCCCGAGAACTGCACCGCCAGCCGCACTGTGATTGGCCGGGCCCGCTCCTTCCTGGACAAGCCAGGCTCCAGGCAAACAGGGAAGGAACCCACCGCGACGGCCGCAGCCAAGCCCAGCCCAGCCCAGCCCGCCCCAGCGTGGCTCTGCCCTGTGTGCCCTGTTGGCTGGCGGGCCAGCATTGCGTTTGCCAACTTTTCCGACTCGCCCTTTCGCCGCTCCTTTTGCTCTCCTGCTCTCATTTCCCGCTTTGCTGCCTCACCTCCCCCCTAAAACGCAACCCTGTGAATGTGATTCTTGCCAACCCGCACGCTCTTTTCTCGCAACCTCCACGACGCCGCCGACGACGCACGAATTAAACGCTCTCGCCCTTCCTCTCGCTCCTCTGCGTCTTTCTGTATCCTCAACTACATCTCCATCGCGGCCGACCAGTGTCCATCGACGCCTGCTTGCCCGCCCATCTCCGCATCGACGCTTTTGCATCGCCATTTGCAGATTTCCAGATTATCCATCCATCATTGAATTGTCGGCTATCGACAGCATCGACGCATCGTATCGAGTCGGCGATATCGCCGCTTGTCATCGCCACCGACTGCTATCGTCTGCGTGGCCCGTCTCGGCACATTGCGTCCTCCTCCACGATCAATCGGCGGACTGCCTGGAGACGTCCTCGAGCCTCACCGCGACACCATGACGACGCACCGCACCCGTCCCTAGCTTCTTCTTTTCGTCTCTTCACCTCACTCTCGTTTCGTGTGTTCTCCTAGGGGCCTCCTAGGCCTTCTCCGGCCGCCAGCGTCTTGCGAGTAGACTGTACGACGACTTTTCGATCAGCAATCAGCAATAACCCGAGCATTGTTCGACAAAGGATAGCGTCCCGTCATCCGGCTTTCTTGTCTGCTGCGATGCCCTCCTTTGCCCACGACGAAGAAAACTGCCCCGTCCCGACCCAATCGCTCGCCTCGACGACGCCCACGACCGCGACGAACGCTGCAGGAGACGGCCCGGCCGCAGTCTTTGGCAAAGGCGTCACCTCGCGCATCACCAGCCACGCGCTCGCGTCCGTCGACAGCAACGCCGCGATCGTCAATGGCCCGCGCCCTGTCCGCTACTCCCCGCCGCCGCCAACCTCGCCACCTCCCTCACCGCCGTCTCGGCAGCCTCCCCAGCCGCAACTAACAGATGACCGCCCTTTGTTCTACCGTCGTAAGCGCTCTTCCACGTTCTCCGACAACGACGAAGACGACGACGATAACGCCTCAGCCGCCTCGTCGGCAGACATGACCGGCCATGGCGGTAGTACGCGTGGTGGCGGTGGGAGCAGCAGTGTCGGTGCCGCCAGCTCCCAGACGACCACAGGACCGCCCGACGAAGATTTGCGTCTCGATGGCTATGGCGGCTCGTCTCTCTACGAGAAGGACGACGAACCCATCGTAGACGGCCGTCGTGGCGACGACGAGAACAACGACAATGTCAACGGCCGCACGGCCTCCATCACAAGCTCCAACGCACCCGCAATACCCGAGAGGGCACCTCCTCCTCCACCTCAGCACAAACCGCCATCACTCTCCTCGCAACGACCTATTTCCGCTTCGTCCTCTCCCCTGCCCTCTCCTATCCCCGCACAACTGGCGGCGTCTTCGCCGCTGAACCGGCCAGAAGCCCCGTCACTCCCACCGCCACCGCCCCCGAAGCCAGAGTCGCTTTCGCGGAAAACAAAACCGCTTCTTAATGGGGGCCCCATCTCCGTCCCGAACCCGATAGCCGACCGGACACGCGTCGTCATCCCCCACTCCCAGAGCCAGCCGCTGCCGATCCAGCACCAGCAACAGACCGCCTGGACCAACGGCACAAGCACCGAGGAGAGCGAACTGACCGACACAAGCCCGGACGACACGTTTCCCCGGCACTCGGTTGCGTCGACTGGTGCTAGCTCCGTCCAGCCGTCCATTGCTGACCTGTACAGCGCCCGCCAGGCAGGCAACCGAAGCAGTGATCTGCATGCCTCGTCCAATGGTGGCCCCTCGGCAGGCGCTACAGCTGCTGCTGCAGTAGCACCGCCTACGACAGCCACGACCGCAGCAACGCCCGAGTCCACGTCGGCCAGCCAGTTCTCGGCCCAGAGCCCGAACCCGCAACTCCTGCAGACGGGCCAGTCGCCCGTCCCGCCGCACAGATTCTCCTCGCCGCCTGCTTATAACCCAGCGGCCGGCTCATCGAGCTCTGCCGCAGGCACGCACCTGTCCCCGACCGCCGGCCTCAAGCACCGGCACACGCTCGAAGTCCCCAAAGCTACGCCGGCCAGGAACTCGCGCGAGGGCCTCGACTCGTCTGGCGTCTTTGCCTCGGGTCGCTTCTCGCCTACGGCTGCGGGTGGTGTAGGGAACGGCAGCATCAGCAGCATTGGCGGCAGGAGGGCATCGTTGAGCCTGGTGCGTAGGAACACCCGGTCTCTGCACTCTGAGCTGCCACGTGACGAAGTCGTGCCCGACGAGGACGCCCTTAGGTGGGCCGAGGCCTACCGCCAGAAACGCGCCAGCAAGAAGCGGCGTATGGAGCAGGACGACGACCAGGTTTTGGTGGGGACCAAGGTCGACGAGACGCACCAGAACTGGGTGGCTGCCTACAACATGCTCACGGGCATCCGCGTGTCGGTTTCACGCACCAACGCCAAGCTGGACCGGCCTCTGACAGACGAAGACTTCCAAGCGAAGCAAAAGTCCACGTTCGATATCGCCGGCAATGAGCTGGTCCCCTCGGCCAAGTACGACTTCAAGTTCAAGGACTACGCACCGTGGGTCTTCCGGCACCTCCGCCAGCTGTTCCACCTCGACCCGGCCGACTACCTCATGTCCCTTGCGGGCAAGTACATCCTGTCCGAGCTGGGCTCGCCGGGCAAGAGCGGCAGCTTCTTTTACTTCTCCCGGGACTACCGCTACATTATCAAGACCATCCACCACTCCGAGCACAAGTTCTTGCGCAAGATCCTCAAGGACTACTACAAGCACGTTACCGAGAACCCCAACACGCTCCTGTCGCAGTTTTTCGGGTTGCACCGCGTCAAAATGCCGTATGGACGCAAGATCCACTTTGTAGTCATGAACAACCTGTTCCCGCCACACCGCGACATCCACCAGACCTTTGATCTCAAGGGCTCGACGATCGGCCGCGACTACCCCGAAGAGCTGCTGTCCGACAACCCCCGCGCCACGCTCAAGGACCTCAACTGGCTGCGCCGCCACCAGCACCTGGAGATGGGCATCATCAAGAAGCGCTTGTTCTTGGAACAGCTCCACAAAGACGTCAAGCTGCTCCAGCGCCTCCAGATCATGGACTACTCGCTGCTCGTGGGCTCGCACGACCTCCGGCGCGGCAACGACGAAAATCTTCGCGGCAAGATCCTGCAAGTATTCGAGCCGCGCGGCGACAACCAGAACGCCGACGGGCCTGGTGGCGGCGCCGGCGGCGCGCAGTTTGTGCTGATGCGGACGCCTAGCAAGCTCGAGCACCAGCGCAAGACGCGCGAGCTGCGCCAGAGGCTCAAGTCGGAGCGGCCCATCCCCATTGGCCAGAGCAGCAACAAGATGCCGGACGAGCTCGACGACAACAAGCAGTCCATTTTCTATAAAGACGACGGCGGCTTCCAGGCCACGCACCAGGACAACACGCCCGCCGAGGAGGTCTACTACCTCGGTGTCATTGACTGTCTCACTCACGTAAGTCCCCCTTGCCCTCCTCATTTTTGTATTTTTTTTGTTGTTAACCAGACCAGTACGGCATTGTCAAGAAGATCGAGCACTTCTGGAAGGGCCTGTCCAGCGATGCGAACCAGATCTCGGCCCTGCCACCCCAACAGTACGGCGACCGGTTCCTGAAGTTCATGTCCGGCATCACCATGTCGCCCGAAGACGTGGCCCGCGAGGCACAAGACCGCGGCGACGCGGCAGCTGCCGATGCTGCGGCTGCGTCGTCAGCTGCACCGAACGCGGAAGCTTCTGGCAACGCAGGGGACAGACTTGGCTTCGACGGGGTCGCCACGGCTAGCGGCCGCGACAAGGGCAAAGACGCTGCCGGCCACCACCAACACGGCGGCTGGTCAGGCAACCTGCGGCACCGCGGAGGCGCTTCGGGCAGTGGCGGTAACAACAATAACAGTGGCATCGACAGCAACAACGTGACGACCGCGCACCGTGCCGCTGAATACGAAGCACAAAAGACGTCGCCTGCAAGCGAGACCGAAACGACACAAACGACCGTCCCTATTGGAAATGGCACCCTTCTCCCCGGTCTTGTGGCCGGCGTGCCGAGTTCGAGCTCCGCGCCATCCTTGCTGTCCATGTCGTCGATACCGTCGATGCCGACATCCTCGCCGCCCGCACCCCCGCACAACGACCGCCGCGAGTCCATGCAGCAGCCGGTCCTGCCGATTGTCGACGAGGCCGGCGAGAACTCGTCGACGGGCGGCCGCAGCCGCAGCAGCCGGTTTAGCAGCCACACGACCGAGAGCGACGACCGGCCGGCCACGCCCGCCAAAGATGTGCCCGCCGTGCCGGGCCAGTATGGCGGCGGCGTGCGACTGAGTGGGGGTAGCAGCAGCAACCTTAACGGAAACAGCCCGCCCACACCGCCTGCAACTGGCTACCTGAAGCCCGAGAGCGCCGATAGTGGCTACGGCGTATCGGGCACACGGTCGCGGTCGGGCACGGTGGGCTCGGGTCGCAAAGTGAAGATGCAGCTGAGCCGGGACAGTCTCGACAAGGAGCTGCCACCCTTGCCGAAACTGGACGGCACGGCGTGAGAGGATGAGAGGATGAGAGGAGGGAATGAAGAGAGGGGGGTCGGCCGTTGGAGAGGTGACGATTTTTGGAATACGCGGTTGGATAGCGGTGGTGGAAGCAGGCCAAGGGAGGGCCGTTCTCTGTCTAGGGATGGCTAGTGAGTGAAAGGGGGACGAGACGAGCGATGTTCTGTGGGTAGGGAAGGGCTTTATATCCATTGCCTTTCTGCATTCTGCACTTTCCCCCACCCTCCTTCCCCTCCTATTGTCTTTTCCCTTTCTTTCTTCTGTTTGGTCCATTTCCTTGTTTTTTTGCTTCTTTACACCCCCTTTGTCATGCCGAAAACCGAATACATCTCCCTCCATCATGATACCACTTTTTACCTTTTTTCTCCTTTTTTTTCTTTTTCTCTTTTTCTCATTTCCTTTGTCTCGTCGTCTCTTTTTTTCCTTCTTCTCCTGTCTATTTCCTTACGTCCAACTCTTTTCCCTCTTGTCTCTATAAAGACCAGCTGCATAACACGAGCCTTTTTTGATTTTTGATTTCCTGCGTTTTTTTTCCTAATTTCGAGAGCCGGAGAGCCGCCCTTTTCCTTTTCTTCTCGACACATACAGCCCCCTCCATTTGTTGGCTCCTCTAGCTTAACCTCTTCTTTTCATAAAAGATTATTTTCTTCTTTACACAAGTTATCCGTCTCCATGAGGGGTTTTCTTTTGTCCCATGTGTGTGCGTGTGTGTGTGTGTTAAATACGAGTCTGTCTGTCTTCCGTCCTTTGTTTTCCTCTGTGTTGCCAATGATGTCACACTGAACAAGCTTTGTGTTTGAGCTGGACGTGTATAATTTCCTCTTGTCATTAGACTACGCTGTTAGAGAACGGGCTGATGAGCATTGTTGTGCTTCTCATCACATGTCTACAGAAGCCGGGGGGGGGGAGAAAAACGAAACGGAGAACAGGTGTTCCTCGAGAGTTGTTTACTTTTGCATCATTAGACATGGCTACGGGTTTAGAGTGCCAGCAACAATACAAGCATTGGTAACAGCACCCTGTTTTATGTTTTCAAGTTTCGAGTTGAATTGTGTTCATGTGTGGCGTGTGTATATCCTATGCGTATCGTACTACTGTCTCTTGTGCCATGGGCGGCCCCCTTTGTTTGTCGTGCCCTTTTCCCGGACCGGGAGAATAAAAATACAAAAACGCCGTCTTCGTACATCGTGACGGCCCTACTTTTTGTTGGCCGGCACCGAGTCGCCCGGACCGTTGTTGATCTGCACCTCGTTGGCGCCCTGCGCCTTGAGCGCGGCCAGCCGCTGCTCTTTTTGGTGGTTGGCCACCCGGTACTTTTTGAAATGGGCGACCTGGCATGTTAGCATGAGCAGGCAGAAGGGGGGGGGGGGGGGGCACGACCGTAGGGAGGACAAAAAGACACACCCACACCGTGGCCCAAACCCGGGCCCGATGCACCCCATAGTTGGGGCCGGC